>JAFIDM010106192.1:22472-58539 GCA_023159025.1 Thereuonema tuberculata | reverse complement strand
TGGGGGGGTCGACAAAAACCCTTGTAATTGGGGTTGGGCCACCAGCGAACAAGGTCTCATGCCCATTACAATGTGCGCAGAGCCCGCTCCTCAGATCCTGCTTAGAATGGTGGCTTGCAAATGCAAGAAAGGGTACTTAGGGTAGTGCAGTTGCAGAAAGGCAGGGCAAAAGTACTCTATCCTATGTTCCTTTTGCCAAGAGCGCAGTTGCACAAACGTCACCACTATCATCTTGGAAGAGGAGGATGAGGATGTGGACGATCTAACACCATATGACGACCTGCCTCCACCTCCTGAAAACGTCGTCCATCCTCCCACTCCCTCCCTCCCTGATCCAGACTGGATGAGACCCGCCCTTCCAAAAGGGCGAAGTTCTAAACTACTGCGCTGTATATGCTTGACTGCGTACATAGAATTTTCTTGTTTAAATTTATGTTTCCGTTGTTTATTTTATGTTTACGTTTATTTGTTTAATATAAGTTTATTTGAAGTCATATGTTACATCTAAATGTTAACTTCACATTCTTGCACGTGTTTTTCAAGAAATACATACCAACATGATTCAGTACAATGTTTTCCTCATTTTTCCAAATTACGATATTTTACTATTTCTTTGTTTTTGAGAAAACTATGAGACCTAGAGGCACCATTTTGGAATCAAATTGCAGCTAATTCAATTCTCTACAACTTCCTCTCTCATGAACTTTGTCTAGAACCATTAGTTTAGCCGGTACGTGTCTTGGAACATGATCCTACCGATAACTCTCCACTTTTTGGAAAAACTTGCCCATTTTTGACTGCCTATATCTCCGCAACCAATAGACCTAGAGTGTTCGAGTTGGGCTCAAATTCTAGCAAATTTCTTTAGCAGTTTTTCGAACACCACAGGAGCAGCACAGGGTTTTCAGGGTTGCAAACTTGGGTATAAACAACTCTCAGGGGTCCTAACAACATATAAACAACATGCGCATTTGCGATGTTCAATGCTTTTATTGACTGACCTACTGTGTTTGCTTCCCAAATCGTTTCTCCAAGATTTTGGACTTACACTGGCCGCGCTGTTGGCGTTGTCGCTAAGACACTGGCGTCTCACCTCTGAGTCCCGGGTTCGGTTCTCATGTGGGTTTCGTGATGGTGGACGATCCGCGCTGGGCAGCTTTTCTCGGGGTTCTCCCATTTCCCCTGCGAGCCTACCCTCATACTTTCTCAGTTTTCTCTCATCTGTCCTCATTTCCGTAGGTTTAGCACAATAGATCTACTGGTCGCGGTGCTTGGCTTTCTGCCGCCCACATTCACCACATTCTAATGTAGTCTAATCTAGGACTTAGACTGGAGCTTGGAATGATATTTCAAACAGTCATTATCCTCTTTTGTCTGCAGAAAACTTTTCATTCTTTCTCCAATGCTACACAGTTGTGATTAAGATTTGTACGAAAATTAATACAAAGTACAAGGCTTTCGAAAATTTTAGGAATTTTGGAGAAGGATCTATGAATTTCCATGCTTCCATTAATATTTAATCTTTTTTGAACAGCATTAATTGATATTTAAGAAAGAAAAGAAAAAGACAAATATGAAATTTTGTAAATATTGAAATTATGAATTGATTTTTTTTCAATAAAACAGAAAAATATTCCAATGAAAATGTTGTTTGTGCTTTGCAGCTTAAGTTTATTATTAAATAAGATTCTGATTTTTTGAAAAATCGGAAGTTTTCGTTTTTAGTTGACTAATTAAAGTAGTTCCTTAAGAAGCGAAATTTGCTATCCTTTATCAATACATGATGACAACATTGGAGGTCAAATAAAACAGAATATATTTTTTTCTAATATTTTCATAATTTTATGTATAGTCCTGTTATGAATATTAAATTCCAATCAGTAGGTTCTAAAAATTCCTTATTGCTCAGATAATGTTTACTTTTATATTTAGTATATGGCAATTAAAGTAATACTCTAATTACAATACAGAATACGTTTCTCATATATGATTTCATACATATACAGAGTGGAAAAAACCTATGTACAAAATTATATACTATGATATTGACAGTAGATTTATTATATATTAATATTAGTTTTTATATGTTTTTATCAATAGTAATTTAAATTTTTAATGGTAAGTTAAAAGGGTCCGGATCCCTTTCATGGCTGTATTTGAAGTATTTAACATTCTACACTGTACTATATATTCGAATTCTCGTAAACCTCAATATTTAATTGCATAAAAGTTACTGGAATTGTTTTCTAATATACAATGGAATCAGACTCTGTCTGTAATAAGAGAAATGTAAAATTTATGCTTACCTTAATTACTTGTAAATTTTGACTTAATTTCCCAAATGATTTTACAAGAGAATAGACTGAAACTTACTCCTGCATTTTTCTTATTTTTTTTTTTTTCGAATTTTAAAAGCCCCGAAGGGCTAAACACCTGAAGATTTGGCTGAACGAGTCTATAATGATTCATGCCAACCGGAAGTGAAGTAAATCCATTATTAGAAAGGCATTGTAAGCAGTGCGAGAGAAGTCTTTATTGTTTAAAAATCTGCCTGTTTCTTTTCTTGCGTTATAGGAAAACGAGAATTCATTTACCATTGGTAATTGTTAAAGAATGCGAAGAAACACAACAATATGCACCTAAAATTCTGATAATTTTAATACGAACTTGTGAAGAGTCTGAGATTTCTATTTTCCTGTTTTTAATTTTCAAAATATTTTATAATTAATTAAATTCAAATTCAAAACAGTCAGTTTTTTGAAAGTTTTGCAAGTATTACTCGACATTTTCAATTTAATAAAATTGACGAAAACCTGAAATGATAAAAAATTTGTAAAATAATGATTTGTATTTAAAATATTTATTATTAGTGCAAAAGTTAATTTTTAAAAAATAAAAACTGCGTTTTTTTAAAATTGTTTCAGATTAAATTATTTTTTTTCACGTGCTATCAAATAATCATAATAAAAGCATTTTCATTAAAGACTTTCAAAATATCATGCAAATTCAATTGATGCTGTTCGTTTCCAAAAATAAATTGGTTATGATGCTTTGTTTTATAGAAATAGATTTTAATAGAATTAATAAAAATCTATTTCTATAAAACAATGCTTCAAAACAAATAATGTATCTCACTACGTGTCCTTTGGGATCGCGGGAGACAAGGCTTCCAGCTTTGCGTATAAGTCGAGTGGTCAGGTTGACGCTCGCCCACCTTGAATCTCCAGAAAAGAAAGTCGCTTCCCATTTTACATAGGATAGAGTGAGTCATAGGACCCAGCTGGAGAAGAAAGAACGATGGGGAAACTCGACAATCATTACTTGGGATCGAATCCGTGTCCCTCTTCACTGCTTTACCCTTTGAGGTACGAAGTCAACTTATTAATTATATAATTTAGTAAATTAAAGTGATTTGCCCTATAAGTAAAAAAAAAAAAAAGCAAAATAAAATCAATTGAGTAAAAATAACAATTCATCGAATAATTTATTTTCTTGCTTCAGGTCAGAAATTAAGACCGGCCTGCTTTCATAAGTTCGAGCGAAAAACAGTGACAGAGCTACCATATTGAGCACTTTACGAAATGATAGCATTCATACTCAGATATACTGCGCATGCCCGGACATACAGCGCTTTCAAATGAATTGCTGTCAAGAAGCGAAACCTTAGTTTTCACAAGTTCAATCCCCGTCTGAGGTTAAATTCTCCTTCAGAATGGTCCTAGGGTCTAACAAGTACCCTGAAGAATGGGTACCAGGTTTTTATTTTTTGGGGTTAAAGGCGGGCGGGCGTAGAGCTGATCATCAATTTCTAAATTAGTTCCATTTTGCCATGAACCGCAGGGAGCTTTACCTCCAAAGATCCCAAATGTAGAGGAATGCTTTAACTTTAACTATAATTCTGTTAATGGATGAATTCTTACAGTTCGCGTAAAACTGATTTGACGGACGATACCCTCACTATTAAAAATCTCAATTTAAGGTTTTTAGTTGGGTAAATTTCGTAATTTTATTGATTCATATATATTGTATAAGTTGTTTAAAGGTTAAACTATGTAGTCAAAAAAGCCTTGAAACCCAACAGATTAACTGCTATCAGTCGACATCTTCAGAAGATAATTGACGTAAGCCATCAGTCCACCATGTCGGCAATACTGCAGCAATGCATTGGCATCTTGGTGAACGTTCCTTAGCCACACAGTCAATAGTCAAACTAAAATTGACACCTGAAACAAAAGACATTTCAAGCGGAGACCATACAGAGTATTCCTGCAGAACGTTGAATCATCCAGGAAGAAATTAGTCTAACGAATAGAGGTGTTTTACCTTACAAAAGGTCCGGTAGCTCTAATTTTTTGATATGTTGTGTAGGATAGTTAGTAAGTGTTTAAAATGCAAAATGCAGAATTCCCCCCCCCACCTCCGCCCCCCTCCGCCATCTTAAAAAAAAAACCCAAAAATTGGTACTTTCTTTAGATTGTCGCTTATAATGTCTGTTTGGTGCATTTTAGCTATAAAAGAGTTCTATGCAATGTTGTAGAGAAAGCAATTTCCTACAATTTAGTTTTTAAATTTTGTTCCTAGGACTGATAGTTACGGAGATAGGCTCGTTTTGAAGAAATAAACAAAAACGCACTTTCTGGAAACTTGTCAAACTTCGAACTTTAGGACGCTGTAATTCAGTTATGGCCTATTCTAGGGAAACAAGTATCAGAATAAAATGTAGGGAATTTAATTACCTACAAAACACATGTAATTTTTTTTGACCCTACGGAGTGTGGGGTAAAAGAAAAATAAAAAACAACGGAGTATTGCGGTTTTTGTTATTGTGACCCACAGATTATCTAAAAAAAAATCACCAATTACCTTCCAGTGTTGGCTTGAAATTGGAGTGTGTAGTAACCCTACTTGAGTTTCTGACATGTTACAGCGCAATGCTCATGAGGCAGGTACTATTTCACTGAAATACCTACTGGTGAGAGTGGATGTTCAATTTAAAATAACCCACCAACACAGCAGATACATTTTTTAAAGATGCATGTATGTAAACAAAGTAAGAACAAAAAGCAGTAAAAATCATACAAAAATCGATATTAATTGAACTAAAACTGAAAAGAAAACAAATTTACATCCGCTTCGCTCGTTTCGTAGGGTGTGAGTTTGATTTGTAAATTTGATCTCATGATGGATAAATCTCCTGTGTGGTCTAATAAGTTGTCCATCTGCCGGTTTCATTTGGATGATGTTATTGTTTCCGAAGATTTTCGAAGGACATCCTACACCAACTTTCCATCGTCCTAATGGCATTACAGAAAGCAAACTTGAAGCTTAATAAATGCCGATTTGCGAGCTGTGAAATGATTATATGTGAAATGAAATAACGTTAGCCATCTCGTCGACACAAATGGAATTTGACCTATTCAGACAAAATTAAAGCAGTTACTAACTTCCGAACGCTGACATCGACGTAGCAAATCATAAGTTTCTTTGGACTGTGCTCTTATTATTGTCATAACATTGAAGACTTTGCAGTCGCAGCCAAGGCCATTAAGTAACCTCCTAAAGAAGGAAGGGTAGTTTCAATGGGACAGCAGCACAAGAAGGAGCATTTGAAGACCTAAGACAGCTCTTACCACTGAAGCTGTATTACGGCATTACCATTAGGAAGCTATAACAGAAATTCGTACACATTCCGGTGGATATGCAATCGGTGCCGTTTTGTCCAGCAATAGATTGGCAGGGAAAAGATAATTGACTTCTAACCCTCCGACGAAACGAACTATTTGACAACAGAAAAGGAACACCTAGCAGTGGTTTGGGCCAGTGTCAAATTTCGCCCATTCCTTTACGGTCGATCGTTTTGAGTAGTAAATGACTAATCTGCCCTTTACTGGCTTATAAACATTAAGGGTCCTTCATTTCCATTCAGCTCTTGTTTCAATCTTCTTTTTCTAGTAGTAATAAGGGCTACTAAATTCTTGTAGCTGATGCAGGGGTGGTCTGGCCATGTCGGCAGCTGGGCGATCGCCGATGGCCCCGAGCCCAGAGAGCCTAGGGAGGGCCGCCGATGAGGCACTGGGCAGATGAATGAACGTAAAAATAGTATTTTCACACTCGAAATTTACAAACAATCTAAGACAGCCGAGGGATACACTATTTTTGTACCCAGATTTATCTTTACTTTTAATTTCTGATTTTTAATGTTCCTATATCGGGTACTAAATTTACAATTACTCATTAATATTAACAAGACTAGAAGAGAAGTTCGCCTGGAAGCGGGTCTCACGTTAGCTGATTTCCTCGTCAACTAATGGGCGGATATGGGCCAACTACCAGACTGTACTAATCGTAATTAATAAAGTTAATCTGGCTTGGATTGCTACGCTCCCAATAAAAATTCCACTGTTAAGGCCCCAACATAGCCTTCATTACTAAGCACTATGATGGGGCCCTGAACGGGGATTTACATATTACTGCCGGACAGAAGGAGATTTTTTCAAAATTTTGCATTCAGGGCCACAAAATCAACATAACACTCTTAACCTCTATAAGATTAAACTTTGTAAGAGAACTAATATAGTAGTAGCTGACTCAGTAAATTTGCTACAAGGTAAGCAAATTTTATAAGTTTTCTAACTTATTTGGCTCGTGGAAGAATCAGCAGTTTTCCTAAGCTCGTCCTACAAGAGAATGTCTGTGTGGCAGAAGGAAACTAAAATGAAACACCATGCTCGTGATAAATTGTATAGAATCCATAAAATTGATGCTATAAGGTGGTGGAGAAAACATAGGGCTCTTTCATCAGTTGTAGATGAAAAATTTTGAAAATGCGATGACCACTCAAAAAAGTTAACCGATCTTCTAAGGTTTTTCTGGGATATATCCACTGGAAGTTTTGACTGCAAATCAAAATTCACGGCAAGAAATGTCTTTAAATTTGAGTTTTGATAATTTTGAATAAATATATAGAATGCACCTGAAAGTTTGTCATTATTGTATAGTAATAAAAATAAAATAATAAAAATATTATTGTATAGTAATAAAAAAAAACCTTAATTCATTCCATAGCCCCAGACCCCCCACGCAGGGTAAGTCATGTACTGATTACGTGAAAAATGGTAAAGCCTAAAGGGCCCCAAATTCGTTTCCAGTCGAAGGGCCCCAAATTCGTTACCAGCCAAAGAGCCCCCAATGATGCCAGACCTCCCCTGAGCTGATGGTTAGCAAAATTATCACAAAACAGCTGTCCTATTCCCTTTCTAAAAGTGGGAGTATTTTGGAAGTGTGTTATTATGCATCAGGATCCAACGAATGAGAAAAGAAGCAGAAAGGAAAAGGAATGTACGTTTCTAGTTTTTGCAGTTTCCGGGACTGAATATATTTGTAGAATTGAAAAATGTAATGCGTTAAAAGTAAATAACTCCTTCTTATTTATTTTGTGATAAATCGTAAGGTTAACAAAAAAATTCGAAGAACTTAATCTTCTTTTTTTTTAAATATGATTTCACAAAAATTCCTGTATTTCATTTTTGTTTGTTTGTTTGTTTTTCTTTGTTTTTTAAATCGTGAAAAATCATAAAAAGCGAAATAACTATTGAACAAAACAGCATAAATTTTCCATTTTCATAAACAAAATAATTAAATTCGCATTAGTTAGTTAAGTTTTTTTAACCGGATTAATTTTAGTCATATAAAACCCGCAAGCATTAATATTCACTGTTTTAAGACATTGAGAGATTAACAGAATCCATTGTGTACATTACAATGCTTTTCTAGGGGAATGCCTACTTAGTTGACAAACACCCATTTTCAATTTAAAAGTTAGATCGTAGTAGAATATGCAAACCAAGTTTCAAGAAGATCCATCCATTGGTTCAAAAGTTATGAGGATAAAGAGACACATGTACATGATCTCATGACACTCACTTTCCTATTGGAAGTAGAGCGAAATTAAAATTTCAGTGAATTTTGATAAGGGATGTGAGAACCAATGAGCAGTGAAGTTGAGAACCACTGGAGTTCATGATTCATTCTTATTCAATCAATCAAAGGAAGATAATTTCTTATTGTTTTATCATTACTGAAATTTAATAAAAAAGGTTATTGTAATTACTTATTTATTTCAAATTAAGAATATTTCTTGTATTTATGATCTACAATTATGTACAAAATTACTCAGCATAAAAGCTTTTGTAACAAAACAATCGTATACAAGAGTAATAAAAATAATAAATAATGTTTAATAAAGTAGTTGTTCAGAAATTAATTATTAATTTTTCTAATGTGATTAAAAATTTCATTTATGGCTAACTTTTAAGACTAGGAACATGAATTTTACTCTTTTATTACTGGTATTCAATATTTTTGTCTTTAATTCAGGGAGTTACCACTGATATTATTATTAATAATTACGAAGTGATATGTACTACAATATAAAAGACTGATATTACGATCACATCCTAAGCGCGTGACAATGTAATGTTAAAATTTGAAGAATATGCAACTATTCTAAAAGTTGAATTGTTATCCTCCTAGATTTGTGCAGATGAACCAGGTTAGTAATGAACTTATGAAAAAATTATCTATAACCTTGATTTCTTTTAAGATTAAGATATAAAATTGATGTAAGAAATGTTGAATGAGGTATAAATGTCATTTTAATGCCGAAACCTAAGTTAAAAAAGAATCCTCTTTGTTTGTTTGGTCTCCGTTAGTCTTAAACGAAAGAAAGAAAAGTGATTCTAATTTTTAATAAATGAAAGAAAAGTGATTCTAATGTACGAGCAATTGTAAATGAAAAACTTCATTAAACAAAAGTGGTTTTCATTATGTAAACACAATTGTCACCGACAGTATATATAACATATATACTACTGATATCTATTTACGTTGGAATGCTCACTGGAAATTGAAAGATTGTTTTCAAAAAAATTTCAAAAAAAAACTAATAAATAAATCAAATAAATAAATAATTATTTAAGTAAAAGGTATACATTTGTATTATAATCTGAAAACAATTAAAATATATATATTTGAAATAGTTTATTGAAACTGGTTGTAAAGTACATTTCTGTACAATATACTAGATTTAGTTTTATTGTTTATTACTAGTGCTCGGATTATATGCAAAATGCATATTTGTTATTAAGAGTTAAATCAACAAAATTGCAAGTTTTCGATGCATGTATAATGTTTTTTGATTAAAATAGACCATTCTATCAAACAACATTAGATATGCATAGAAAACTAACAATTTTGTTGATATATCTCATAATAACAAATATGCATTTTGCATATAATCCGAGCCTTATTTATTACAAATACTTTATATATATAAACAAAATATGAATTCCATTCAATTGTATAAGTTCTTTCTCAAAAATCCCTAATCAGTCATTTGGAAACTTCTTTTTCTATTACAACTTAGTAAGAATCTGAAAATAACTCTTCCAATTACTTTGAATGAAAGCAAATTTAACGTCCGTAGTAATTCAAAAATAGAGAGAAAAATCAATCGGACAACAAATATGCCTTCGCACATTGAGCCAACATCAACGGGAATTCTGGACACTTCACCAAATTGTCCATCCTACTCTAAATACCGAATAGTGTATAAGGCAACGATGGGGGTAGAATAATAATTAAAAGCTATATTTTTAAAAGTTGACTTTTTTCTGGCCCTATCTCCTCCGAAACCATAAGACGCAGAAATACAAATAAGATGGCGAATGTTAGGTATTGAGGATGCTCACATTTTTATTGTTATCAACATGGGTCAACCGGAAGTCACGTGACTTAAAACAAAGTACCCGAAACGCTCTTGCGGGTGTGAGAAAGCGGTTGAGGTCAAAGGGCGGTGATAAAATTATCAGAATCCATCATCACAGGTTTGCTAATAAATAATTAAAATTATCAATTCGAAGTAGATATATTGCATATGTCGCCATTAGATTCGAGTTAATATTGAGGTAATTACTATTTAAACTGATCTATTTTTACTGATATTGTTACAAAATACTAATTGTAATCTGAGCCAGCAAAAGTAGCTAGTAGTTGAACAGATATTTTTAAAATTTACTCCAACCAAAAAAATTTTTTTTTGTTTGTTTGTTTTCTTTAGGAATATGGAGAGATCCTGGGCTCATTTGCCAGATTTGGTCCTAATCAAAATTTTCTCCAATCTTCCGGTATCAGATCGCACCAATGCTGGTCTGGTCTGCAGACAGTGGAACCGAGGATACTGTTCTTCAGGATTGTGGAAGCGTTTCAGGGTCAGCTTCCAAAATCCTAAAGTTAAAAAGTGTTTCAAAACATTAAATGAGCAAGAAATGTCCCCAGTCTTGGAAGGAAAGTCAATATCTTCTATACCTGTTGAGTTTCTGGCACATCTGAAGGAAGTTGATTTTATTTTAGGACAGGATAAACCATTGATAACAAGCTTCATCAACTTTCTTAACAGGTAAAGAAAATCTCACTATTTGTATTGTTTTACTTATTAATTTACCATTTATTTAAATATCAGCTGCAATGAATTATGGAAGTTCTGTGAAATATGGGGATATCGGCGACTGCTAAATGAAAACTTTCGTTTCCGGGGCTGGATTGGACTAATTAACAAACAAAAAATATTAAATTACATGTGAATCTCTGTTGCACTTATAATTTTCATAATGCACTTGGCATCAAGCATTCAGACGTATTTAACGGACTCTCCAAGTACTCTTATTCTAAAGATTTCTGTTTTCTATTATCTTGAGATAGTTATTTGATAATACGCCAAACGCCGATATTACGAATTAAAATATTCCTATCGTAATACATAAGTTTATCCACTCGGGTTTGGCGCTATTTCCTGAAAGAAACCACTTTTCAGTAAAATCTCTTAATTAAAATGTCTTTTTTAATTACATAACAAGAAACATTAAAATCGGTTGTAACTTCTAAAGATACACGTTTCAGATGCACTTGAATACAGAGGAACTCCGATTAGCTTCACTTCGATTAATTTAATTTTTTTACACTTATTTTCTGATTTTATATAAAAAGGGAAGAATAGAGCGAATATAAGGTTTTTTTTTATTATTTCCTTTTAGGAAACGAAAAGTCCCAGTGATATGATTATTTATTATTGAAAGAGCATTTATTTTTAAAATTGAATTAGTTGTCTTGGCTAATAGTAATCATTCTTTTCACAATAATAATTTAAGAAATTTTGGCAAAATTGATAAATGGAACAGATTTTGTCCAATTTCAACAAGCCCGATAACAGTCATTGTTTGTTGATATTGTACCTGAACTTCTGTTTACCCTAAAAATAAAGATTACGGCTATTATCTTAGAAATTCTATTAATGTTTGTTAACTTTTTCATTGCTAATTTGCCATTTTCTGTTTGATTATGGTTTTAGACTGTTGTAAAATAGCAAATTTCTTCGGTCTAGGCTTCTATATTTTGCTATATTATAAGTTATATTTTATGTTGTATTTAAAATGTAAATATATTTTAAAATATGTTATATTTTATATATTTTGTTATATTAGTAAATAATCGGTTTTGTTTTGTTTTCTTGTTGAGTTTGGGTTTGTTATACTGGATGGTCCAGATAAGTTTCACCCCCTAGATTTCCCCGTTTTTAGGAATAGTGAAGACTTTCTTGATAGATTCTAAACGAAACCATGTGTGCTAGTGTTTTTTATTTTATCAAATAAATGGCCCTTTAATTTTTTGGAAAACCAATCACCCAAATGAAGTCTAACCACTGACCCTAGGAAAAACAACTTTAATCAAATTTCAAAACTTTTCACAAAATTTCTAAAAAATGGTGCCTGTTTATGTCACTGCAAATCGTACAAATGTGATAACATATCTACGAACAAATAGCAGCCCAGTTTCGCTGAACTCATTACAGCTTAGCATTATGGATTTTTGCAAATGCTGTGATGTGGTAGTTGGTATGGTATACACGTGATCTTTCACACATCCACACAAAAAAAAACCAAAAAAAACCAAGAGCTGTCATATCCAACGGTTGTGAAAGAGATCGTCTAGAAATCTTCAACTACAGGAGGCGTAATGAGCGCACAATTGCCTAAGACCATGTACTGATCTACTTAAGCAGTCGGGATTAGGTCCACTTACCTCTGTCCATTCAATATACAGTGCACTCTCTCTCTATCTCAACACTCTCTAATGTGAACACCCCGGTATTATGCACACATTACGACGGTCCCGGCGAAACTCCATAGACTTAACATAAGATGAACTCTCTGTATTCTGAACACCCTCTAATCTGAACACCCCAGTATTACGAACGCTACTTTTGATCCCCATTCTATCTTTACCTCTCTGTAAACTGAACGTGTGTTTGCAATCGGAATTCGAGGAATTCCCCCAGCATGGAAATTCGGAGAAATGACAGATAAGGGACATTAAGTGTTAGAGGGAGTGGCCAAATAGTATAATTATTTAATTTTATTGTATGTTTTATAAAACGTTTTTAATAAAAAAACAAAAACAAATGAGATGGTAGAGTACAGATCCGACTGAATTTAGTTTGACATTGCAGTACCCGCCAAATCTAGATTCAGCCCCTCCATCTCGGTAACTGGTAGGGCTAAGCAGGCTAAGTGTTCTATACAGTCTATAAACTCACTACGTAATGCATTTCGCAATCTCCCTCTATGATAAACACCCCAATAATCTGAACACTTTTGGTCGCTCCCGTAAGTGTTCAGAATAGAGAGAGTGCACTGTACATACCATCGTAGAACAAATGTCCAAAAATCTGAGTTTCATTAATCCCACATCACACATTGATGCCCTGACGATTTGCCTCTGCAAGCTACTCACTCCAGTAATGAACTTTGTGGAGATTCACCACACTATTTCATGCTCCATCACTGATAGAATACGCGATTTTATTTCTGGATGTTCTGGATGTCACACGTTGCTAATATCCGATGGTAAAAGTCTTTACCTGGTTGAATAATCCTGCTCTTTCAACACTTGATGGCAATCCTTGTGGTTCCTGGTGAAACTGGTGAGATATTCTTAATTAATGTCCGATTGCCTTGCTGTTTGTATGTGGAGTTGCAGCACATAATGCCATGATCAAGATAACAAGTCTCCTCATCTGTTGCAAGTGATGGCCTCATTGCTCTTTATCCCTGAGATAACCCTTTTAATCTCCAGGAATCTTCAGAAAATTAGCATCATTGCTTGTCTTGATAAATGCCTTCTGTCAGGATATGTTTGGGTTTACATCTTAAATGCCAAATGGTCCATGGTCCATAACAGGACGATGTCTACAAGTTCATTTACTTGTAGACATATATCCAGGATGGATATGAAGCCATCCTGGTATTCAATAGCTTGTGTGGACCAACTTGGGAGCTACCTTGTTATTATCCATTAACAGGAAATATCTAAAATAATCTACGATCCTTTTGATATTTCCTACTGGGAAGTGGTTTAGCCTGATTTGCATAGGTCAACATTAACAATTTAGGCTGCCCAAACAAAAATTATGTAAACATTGTTTTTTTTAGAATTTGTCGTCAAAGTCTGTATGATTTCTAAATTGCATAATACTTGAGTGCGGGGAGATAACACTCATCCTGGACCGCCCTGTATAGATAGAACAATATAATATATGAAGCAGAACTTACTAATGATTGTTTGCTTTGTTTAATTTTTTAATACCTCAAGGCTCCAGAGTTCAGGATGTAGTCTTCGCCGTTTGAAAATCAGTCGCATTTTCCCTCAGAATACTTGGCCTCAATATCTGGAGAACGGGTTTGCTTCTTTTGCTAAGTTTCTTGAAACACAGAAGAGTTTGAAAGTGTGTGATCTGGATTGTCTTCTTCCACCCAAATTCTCCTTCATTCTGAAAGGCTTAGGTCAAGGAAGTGGATCGACGTTGACCACGTTCAGATTCGTCTTCCATACTAGTCCTGAACGACAGTAAGTATTTCTCTTGATTTTATTATAAATTCTTATCAAATAGTCGACAAATGGTATCGAATTTATAAATAGCCATTGGAAGTCGTAAATTTTAACAATCTTAATTTTATCGCCTGAGGAAATCTATCATTTTTTTTATTGCATTGAAGTAAGTGATCTCAATCTAAAAGTGTGAGAAGCCTTTTTTTTTATAATTAAACTATTACCGCTGATGATAATAATACTAAAGCTTCTAAACCTTTCTCCAGTCTTCGACATTATTTTTAGTTTTATTTAGCTCGGATTCTGTGTTTCTAGGAAATTTTTATGGTTTCCCGGTTCACTTATCGCCAGCAAAATTGATCGGAAAACGAGAAAATTGCTTTTGAACCCACAATGGTAAATGAACACCACTATTCGTAATGGATCTGTCAGGAATTTTTCGTAATTATTTTTCTCACTATATCAAACCAATAGTTACTTTGCTAGCACTGCTGGAAAACAATTCCTGAGAAACTCTCAAAAACATTAGATAAGTTTGTTTGAAACCTACTTCCAATCAAGCAGACAAAATATTTACTTCTCTAAGGAAGGAAGCTTCTATGAAGCAACGCATTCCCTCACCCTCAATTTGAAGACGTTTTAAGACACGCACGTAACAATTCGGCCAAATTTAACACAAAATGAAAGAATTTTTTTTTCCAATATATATTTTGTTAAAAATGAAAAAATCACTCTTATCTGATAGGGCAACTAACGTAATATGTCTCAAAATTTCATTTTAAAAATTATAAATAAAAATTATTAGAAGTATTCAATTTTCAAACTAATAATATTTGTTTTTGTTATAATGTTTAATTTCAGACTAAAATATGTAAATGAGATTGAGAATATTTATGATTTTGTAAAAGGTATACTGTACATCACAAGGTATGATATAATGAAGTCTGTATTCAATACATTATTTTGAGAAAATCCAAATATATCGAAGACGATGCTCTGGTTAACTAGCATTACAATCATTACTACTGGTGATCTACTAAAATTAAATAAAAAAAGATGATTACGGAAATTCCCGAGAATTACCGGAAATGCGATTTCTCGTTCCCGATTCCCGAAGATTCAAAATGTCGGGAATTCAGAAACCCTAGTAATATTTTAGGAAGAAACTTTGGTGGAAAGTGAAAATGCAATGAAAAGGAAGATTCTTGCAAATACAAAGCTTACTTTAGAAGGTAAGAATTCAAAAGGTCAAAAACTACAAAATATTTTGCCGTTATATTCTGTAGAATAAAACAAGGAAGGTAAACTCTTGCTTCTATCTATCAGATTCCAAATGTTTGTTGATTTTCTGTTGCTTCTATAACTAAGACCCCAAAAATGTCCTACAAGCATTGCCATTAAATCCTTCCAGTACTAAAAACTTTCAAATAGTTCGATAGATATTAACTTCATCTTCCTGGTGATTATTTAACAAATTTGTTGACAGTAGTTTTTAGAGACACGAATCTTCTAAAATGAAATCTTCTAGAAATCTCAAAATGATATTACGATAAAAAAAATTATTTTTTCATTTTTAAAATTGAAGATTTGCCTGAAAAAATATAAGAGACCTTATGGATTAGTATTACTTAAAATAATAATAGTAATAAGAATAAATGTTTTTTTTTTAAGAAATGACACTTGAATCTTTTCAAAGTTTTTGTTAATTATCTAATGAGTGTATTTTTTTTTTGTTATTTCAGTCTTATTCCATATTACCATGAGGCAATGAGTTTGTTTACAAATTTGCGTTACCTTACTGTAAGATTTTCTTCATTGGACAGCAATGTTTTGAGGATTTTGCTGGAAAACAATCCATCTCTTCAAGAAATTAGAATCTCTGACTTTTCCACATTCCCTTATCAGTCTCTCTCGCAAGATGATTGGAATCTAGCAAGATTGTCTCATCCACATCTGAAAGTAAAAGCAGGTATCTTATTTCTTCATTGCTTTAGTTATTTTGAGATTTTTATTTTCGTAGTTTTGGTCTTCTGAAAGTGCATTTCCATTTCCAATGTTAATGCGCACTTAAATATTATAGATTTTTATTTATATTATAGTTTTATGAACTTTTAGACAATCATATAAATGACAGGCGAAAATAAGGAAAATAGTTTTTTCTTCTACTTTTATATTTTTTGTCATGAAATAATTTATATTAACAATAGTAAATATCATTAGTATAAATAAAAGAAAAACAGTAACTTTGAATGTTTTTTCAGTTTTAGTAATGGATGCAGTCAACAAAAAGTTTCTGAAACATTGGGTTCTACTTGAAAAATTATGGTTTCCTATTATTTAACTAAATCCTGTCATTTAGTTTTCATTGTTGACATCATTATAACTCATCAAAAGATTCTAATTTTTTTTTAATTTTAAGGAAGAAATTAATGCTTTTAAAAGATCTATTTACGTTTATAAGTAACTAGCAGTATCCTGCCACGCGTTGCTGTGGCTCAGCGTTGTTAAATGGAAAAAAAGAGGCAATTGCATCTGGAGCGTACTATAGCCTGTAACATATAGAAGACAAATGGGGACCACTACCTACAGAGCAGATTTCGGGTCCCCAGCGGACACAACACACAGAAGAAGACGAAATAAACAACCATGCCACGACCGGGATTCGAACTGGCGCATTGGACGCCACGGCTGGCCGCCGCCGAGACCGCACGACCACGCCAGCACGGCATCTGGAGCGTACTCATGCATAAGTATATGAAAATGGCAAAATCGTTAGGTTTCCAACGTTAGTTGTATTAAAGTCATTTTCAACTGCATCTCGCAAATGAACGTATTCTTCAGACCGAAGCTTGGTCTGATTCAAATGGATGAATATCAAACATTATATTTCGATTTTTGCATACATATCTACGACGTATTGGTGAAACAATTGACGTGTATCAGATGACGTGATTACAGCTCAGCGCACGGAGGGGTGTTTGACGCTGATGTGCTGTTTCTCGTTGACGTCTTTCAGCCACTCTCAGCCTGTCGCGTTCATTCTGTTGAGAACGAAGCAGATATGAAGCTGCAGAACGCGATCGCCGTGCTCGCAACCGTCCATCCTGAAGTACGTTGCTGTGCTGCTTCCTCGGCACATATTTGAGCCATTCGCACTGTCTGTTTCGCTCGTTCGCCGATGCTCGTTCTTCCTCAGTTTGATTTGCAATTACTCGTTGCACTGAATCTGCTCCGTGAGTACGACGACCTAAGTTTGATCTTCTGCAAGGCATTATTTTAATGAACTAAAGCAGATCGATTGCACTGAAAAAGAAGAAAGAAAGTTATAAGAAAGAAAATTGCAAAGCATTAAAAAAGGAAAAAAACACTAACTAAAAAACAAATAAAATAAAAAATACTAACTATATATTGTTGGTCACCAAATTAATTTGGCTAACCACTGGGGTTCACACTTGGGATTCTTTATTTTTTTCTATAATTGAGATAGTCCTAAACAGTCCTTCTGTGACGGCTTCCCTCTCGGTTTCGACTGGAAACCTCTCTTCTTCTGTTGCCGACGGAATCTTCACTTTCCTGAAAGGGAGACTCTTGACAATCTGGCTTCTGTCGTAACTGTCGCGACGCTAAACTACCGGGTTTCTCCTGCTGGGCGGCTAAACTTCTCTCGGCACCAGCTTGGAGATCCACTGCTGTGGCTGGCTGCTACCGCTGAACTGCTGGGGACCAACGGGCGGCTAACTTCTCTCGTCTCCGGCTTGGAGTTCTGCTGGCTGCTGCTTGCCATGGACGAATTGGTTTTCTTCTTCCTCGTTGGAAGTCAATTGCAGGCGGCTGCTACTTCTCTCTTCTTCTCGTGGTGGAGAACACGTTGTATGGCTAACTGCCACCGAACGATCTGGTTTCCCTGCTCTTTCGTTCCCCGGTTCGAGACTGCTGGCGGCTTCCTGCCACGGACGAACTAGCTTCCTGGAGCTGCAGTAGCAGCTTATTAGACCGGCAACGCATTCATTTCCGCAAACCAAGGGGAGAAAAGGAAGCGCTGCCGGAACAGTTCACTATTGAGGGGGAAGGAAACCACTGTTCCATTTGTCATGCAACAATATTTCAATTCAAACGCAGTTCAATCGACACACCTCAATCCCAACGCAATGTCGCACGTAATAATTAAATCAAAATGGAAATAAATCGAAATCACGCTATCCGGCATGAGCAATGTTTATTATACGTAGCTTTTACGTCCAACAGATTGCGCTGTTTTTCACAAAAAGCCATTACTGTCCGTTTCTGAAAGGCAGAAGCAAAACTGCCGGACGATTTTACTCCGCAGAGGGGAGATACGCTGAGATGGGTACTTTCCTAAGAAATTCTTTTGGACATTTTCGCTGTTAAGAAAAAAATATCGGAAGAGCAATTTTGCAATAGTACACTCATGGACAAAAAAATTAGCGCACCAAGAAGGAGACGTCAAAATGAAACGAAAATTTACATACGTAATGACTACTTTGATATAAGTAAATGATTAGAAAATCAAAGAAAAACAATAATTTATTTCAGAGAAAAAGGCAAAAGAACGGAGGAGTTAATACTCCGTTGGACCCCCTCTAGCGCGAATGCAGGATGCGATACGATCGGGCATTGAGTCATACAAGTTCTGTATGATGTCTTGAGACATTTCGTTCCATATTTGCTGTAACCTTGCCTCTAGTTCGTTCAAACTCGTGGGATGCCCAACTCGTCGTCCCAAATGATCCCAGATATGCTCGATTGGAGACAAATCTGGGGATCGGGCAGGCCAAGGAAGGGTAGTAACAGTGCGGAGACAGTCTTGTGACACCCTTGCCGTATGAGGCCGAGCATTGTCTTGTTGAAAAATGGCTCCTGGGAGCCGTTGCATGAGTGGCAACACATGTGGTTGCAGGATTTCATGAACATACCGCTGGGCTGTCATGGTGCCACGGAACAATACTAGGGGTGACCGTGTATTGTAGGCAATGGCACCCCATACCATCACACCAGCTGTGGGAGCGGTATGTCGCTGTACAGCAAAGGCAGGATTGAAGCGTTCACCAAGGGCTCTCCACACACGAACACGATTGTCATCACTGCCGAGATTGAATCTGGATTCGTTGCTAAAGCCGACCTGGTTCCATTCCGCTGCAGTCCAGTTTCCTCGTGCGCGGCAAAACTCCAAACGGAGGCGTCGATGGGTGGGCGTCAAGGGCAGTACATGTAATGGGCGCCGCGATTCCAATTGTCCTTCAGCCAGGCGCCTTCGTATGGTTCGAGAAGACACAGCGGCCCCTAGTGAAGGTGCTACCTGTGCCTGGATGGCGGCCGAAGAAGCAGTTGGCTGTACGCGTGCATTTCTGACTATGTGGCGGTCTTCTCGACGACTGGTCTGTCGAGGGCGTCCTGAGCCTGGTCTTCGTGTACATGACATCTCTCGGGTCCATTGGTCCCAACACCTCCTCACAACACAATCAGAGCGGCCTAATTGACGAGCTACTCGCCTAGCTGACCACCCAGCTTCCATCATCCCGACGATTCTCTCTCTTTCAAACTGCGAAAACTGCGTATACTGTCTTCGAACACGGCGTAATGGCATGTCTACCTCAGCTCTTCCTTTGTAAATGATTCAGCACACTCAAACAAGCTTTGGTTACCTGTTTTATACTCCACAGAGTACGATGTTCAACGCCCTCTACCGGCTATACGTAATGCGCAATCACGCTGCATTTCTAATTATTTGCATATCTCCCCGACATGTACCTTCATTGCATGTTTCGTTACGATCCCGCAATTATTTCTTGGTGCGCTAATTTTTTTATCCATGAGTATATTTATTCTTTCCATAATTCTTTACCGAAAAGCGCAAATAGAACGCAGCTACTAGTAAACTAACACTATAAAAAGTGAACATCCCTTCTTTGATTCTCTTCGTTCCTGTTTTGAAGAAATCGAAGGAGACCTGACGCATGCGCAAAAGCGTTGAAGGCTCTCGTAAACAAAGCCCAACAGTAAATGTGAGATTTGTGAAAAATGTTTTTCTCACAACGGAGATTTAAAAAGACATCTTAGATCAGACAAAGGTGAAAAGCCATTTAAATGTGAGTTTTGTGAAAAATGTTTTTCTCGAAATGGACTTTTAAAAATTCATCTTCTATCACTTACAGGCGAAAAGTCATTAATATGAGGATTATCGAAGTTATAATAATGAGTTCTATTTTAAATAAAACAATCAACTTAAATGAACAGAAAATTAAAGCTAATTTCTTTGTAAACTGCAATTCCGACGACTAATTTCTTACTCTTCATTGGGGATGTTAGAGGTCGTAAGTCACTTAGATGGCTTGCTGAGGTCTAGATAAAGTAAGATAATTCAGTGGCGGCGGACATTTTGTTGTTAGGCAAGAAGCCCCGTTTCTCCCGTTTCCTTCATTTACAGAAATTCCTTGTCCTTCCCTTAAAATTACATTAGGTGTGACATCCATATAATAGATATATAAAAGCTCGCGCATATTCGAAAGCAACGTTATGTCAAAATTTCAAAACAATCGGTACAGAACTTTCGGAGGTTAGCGATTGTGAACAAACGAAGAGTTACATTTTTATTTATATAGATATATTGTGTAGGTGTAGTTGATATACTCCTTTAATTCTTCTAAAATATATAGTATTTCTTTTCCTTTAATAGGAAACTTCTGCAGGTTTTTTTTTGACGACAGGAAAAAACTTTTCCTTTTCCTCTTAGAATTCGTTAAAAGTATAGGGGAAGGTGGGGTAAGATGACGAACTTAAACTTTAAATTTTTTCCCTCGGTTCAGTAAGTGGTTTAAAAACCTGAAATTTGAAAGGACACTTCTTTTAATTTTATATTAAATAAAAAATTATGAAACGCTGTTATCTCCTCTCGAATTATGAAAAATATTTCACCAAAACAAGAAGAGTAATTTTCGCCATTTTACCCCACCTAAGGGGTAAGATGACGAAGGGGGGGGGTGGATAAGATGACGAACAGATAAAAGAAATACATTAAGAGACATTTTATTTTAAAAATGCAGAGAAACAATTTCACTTACTAACATGTGGTATGAATTAGAAAAGTCAAAGATGAAACATTTAAATTACAATAACAGATTGCTCGTAATGAAACAAAACTTTGAAAAATTTAGAAGAACATTTGTGTTGGCTCTGGCACGATATGTTTCTTTGCTGCAGCAGTTACACTTGAGGTTTAGCTTTTACTTTAGCAATAGCTGCATTCATTGTCTCCTTATCCCACTTTTCCCTGTGACTTGTATGACTTCGTGGCATGTTGTTTATAATACCTAAAACATTCATAGATAAACAGTCATACATGAGCATTTAAAATAAAAGAAAAAAATAACTGCAACTAAAATTCAGTTTAAAAACCAATTTTTAAAATAGGACAAAAGCTATTCATAGAAGATACTCAAAAACAGGTTAGGTAAGATGACAAACTAAGCAAACTTCTCGTCATTTACCCGCCCTACCATTCATCTTACCACACGCCGCCAATTTGGTTAAGAACTTATTTATCATTACCGTAGCTTATCGTAAACAACCTACACCATACATGGTTCTTTACATTCTGAGTTGTATTTTGAGAATATTTTATGAAAGAACAAAAGCAACTTAATGCACTCGAGTAATTCCTTATGCTGTGAAGTCCAAAAATTACAAACGCACGGGAAACAAACAAATCTTAGTCGCTACTGCTCACAAAACAATCTGGCCCGACATCCCTTGCAGTGAACTTCGTTACTAATCACCTGAGTCTCAGAAAGTACTTCGACAGGTACTTTCCAATCTATGAATGATTCTATGAATCATTCAATATCAATGAATGCGTCGGAGAAATACCGAGTTGGTCAACTTACACGCTTCGTCATCTTACCCGACTTTCCCTACAATAAGAGTATTTTTCAAAATTATTTGTAGAAACAATTTAATGTTATTAATAGCATCCATCACATTATATTATTTTCATTATTATATTAATTTAATTGTTTGTAAAAATAATGTAATATGTAATATTACTAAAATTTAATTGTTTTTTTTTTAATAATATAACGTGATAGATGCTATTAATAAAATTTAATTGTTTCCAAAAAACACTTATTGTATACTTTTAATGAATTCTAAGAGGAAAGGAAAAGTTTTTTTCGTGTCCTCAAAAAAAAAAAAACCAGACGAAGTTTCCTGAAAGAAATAATATATATTTTAGAACAATTAAAGGAGTATATCAACTAAATATCTATTTATCAGATTTCAGATTTAGTTGTAGTTAGTGGTTAATCCCTAGGACTATCACGATTTCACTGAATTGTAAATCAAAATTTTGAGATTTTTTTTTCAAATACAAGAAAATACAGTATTTCTATAGAAATGCATCTCAGGTTTCAAGAAATCCGGCCACTGATTCGAAAGTTATTAGGGAACTATAACTATCCCCACTCAATAAGGTGGTAATCTTATAAGACATTTTTACCTTTATAGAGATAGTAATGGAAAATCATGTTCATACTCCAACTTAGCTATCAGTGGACCTCTACAGCAGTTATTTAGTACTAATTAGCTCTCGTCAGCAGAGATACGCGGATTATGGAAGTGACACATGGCTATTGTAGTTATTTTTGCTATGCTGAAATTAAGTACCTTTCCTCACAGCTGACAAAAATTATAACTGCGACTTTCAGAGAAGTTTTGCTGCTGATGTTTGCGTTCCGAGAAAACATGGCCTCAAGGTTTGATTAGCAGTTCTTTTCAGTCTTTTATGAATTGAGTAACTCTTACTGAAGAGTGTGTATAATCACAAACAGATACCCTATCTCGTTGGGTACCAATGAATATTTGCATTTTTCTACAGGTTAATTCTCTTATTATACTCAATTGTTTTAAGACTTTCTCAATTATTGTTTGACTTAGACGTTTTTCTATTTCCATTTAGATCTTTCTGCGTGGTTTCCTCAAGTAATTGCTGCACTTCCTCCTGGCATGCCTCTCACTGCAGTTTCTTTACATATGCGTTGGAAGTCTGCTCCTGAACAACACCGATTTACTGTACCCCGACTTGTTAGACATATTACGGAAACATTTTCAGGAACCTTAGGTATTTTTTTTCTCTGGCAAAGCTGGTTATTATTACGTCCAGCATGAAAATTGTATAGATATATAGATACATAGAGAATTTGTTCTTAAAATTTTCCAAGTGGTAAAAACTATAACATTAAATTTTGTCTGCACTTTCCTTTCACCAAATGCAAAAATTGAGATGCTGAATGTTTCCTCAAACCAATCTGCTACTGTACCTAAAAATTTAGGTTATTAACTGTAATTGTGACATTAATTTAAAATGGAACAAAATAATGGTAATTAAACAAACTATATATACAGGGTGCTAAAGGAAGTAGGTATACACTTGACTAATAATTTTCTTTTTCAGTTATTACAGTCATAAACAATAGTGAGTTGCACTTCAGTATTCACAAGCAGAAGATTTCACTTCTTCAGGTGCTCAAACAGGCAGCCGTTATTCTCTCAATTCCGATGGTCTGGCAGACTACTACACACTTTATAGCATAGTTTGCATCGATTTTTTTCTTTAAATCATCATTGATAAAACATTATCTCGTCGATAGTAAGAGCCTTCGGACATGTAACTTGTTTTTAATGAATTATAAAAGAAATTTTGCAAATTCTAGTGACCATGATGACTATTAGCCTGACTGCGGCACTGGAGGTTTCACTTTTATTTTGATCAGCCCTCGTTGCCCTAACTATCTTTGGGGAAATTCCTCTTTTAGAAAGTCACGGACGTTTACAGAGTTATGAGGCTGTGGCCCGTCGTGCTGAAAAAAGAATTCTGCACGTGTGGTATGATAATTATCTAGTTCAGATAAGTTAAGGACTAATACAAAACTTGTCATATTGTATGGTCTAAGAACGCAATTCCTATCGCACTATAACGTCTAATTAGTTTGCAGGACCTACTGTGACATTAAGATTTTCTTTGGCTTAACACAATACTAACAATACCAATTGGGTGAAGCAAGCTTGGTTTGTTCTGAAAATCTTTTTTTCTTTGCCCTATGTTTATCATTCAGTTTCTTTTCTCAACAGATGAGTTGTTGATGTGGGTCGCTTTGAATAACACTATGGATTAGCCTCGGTTGCTAAACCTTAAAATGTAGATATGTTGCATCAATCACATAACGTTTATCTTTCTGTTCATTCTCTTTTTTTACTTCCTTTGATTTTGTAAGGTGATACCTAAGTATCTTCTGCTACTGTTAAATTGTTCTCGAAGAGAACATCATTGTTTCTGGATATTTACACATTTCCGGTGATCCATTATCATTTTAGTACTTTTCTTAATCGTCAACTTCTCATCTATCACAATTAAAGCACATTTTGTAAGAAAGAAAATTTGTTAAAATAATTACCCGTCAATAATAAAATGGTGATAATTGTTTAATATTGTGATTAATAACTGATTAGCAAAAATCAACACACAAATATTAATGAAATGTGATCCTACTTAATGTATCTTTATTAGGAATGAACGTTCTTCCTTTTTTTTCTTAAATGTTTATCCTTTTATTGAATGTATGTAATTTTCTCACTGAATTGGTAGAGTTTCAAAAACTTACCTATCCTCAAAATTTTGCATGTCGAATATCAAGGTTCTCGGCAAAGTTACGGAGACAAGGAAGTTTTGCCAAAGTAGGCGGAAATAATCTCAACAACACTTAAAAACATTTTTCATTCCTTGGACTATTCCACCAGCGCAATAATTTGTCTAATCTTTCAATAAACTAAAACATCAACATGGTAATATGAAAGACATAAAATTTCAATCCTTTATATTTCAGGAAACATAATTTTGTACTTTAACTTTTAATGGATTCATTAGCGGCCCCTACGTTACAGCTTGCCTGTAAATCATAGGGGACCGCTCTTACTTTTATTATTGCTGGATGTCTCACACTAGTGGCCTAACGGTTACAGATATTAGAATGAAACCTTCAGCACGTCCAATCAATCAGACCTCTAGGACCATTCTCTTACAGGAAGTTGGGAGGTCAAAAGTGGTCGCGTTTGATAAAATTTTTGTTTATAAAATTGTGCCTATTATGGGGCCGCTATTGGACTATTCCACCAGCGCAATAATTTTTATAATCTTTCAATAAACTAAAACATCAACATGGTAATATGAAAGACATAAAATTTAAATCCTTTACATTTCAGAAACATAATTTTGTACTTTAACTTTTAATGGATTCATTAGCGGCCCCTACTTTACAGCTGGTCTGTAAATCATAGGGGACTTACTTTTATGCATGCTGGATGTCTCACACTAGTGGCCTAACGGTTAGAGATATTAGAATGAAACCTTCAGCACGTCCAAACAATCAGGCCTCTAAAACCATTCCCTTACAGGAAGTTGAGGGGTCAAATGTGATCGCTTTTTGATAAAATTTTTGTTTAAAAAATTGTGCATATTATGGGACCGCTTTGCTTTTGACACTGTTTAAAAGCATTGATTATCTTGTTTTGCAGTCCGCCAAGCATGTTTGACTGACCTGAACGTTGATCGAGATGCTCGGTTATCTCACAGGACTGGGATCCAATTTCCGGCGATTGGTTTTATTGACCTTTATGAGAATAATCTATTGTTTGTTCTCATAATATATTTTAAAACAATCGAATCAGGATAACATTCGAACTTAAAATTCTTCATTTATGTCAACTAAAATGAGAACAAACCAATGTCTTAATTATCCAGTTAATAACTTTTCTGGTTATTGAATAAATCACTTAATGATATTTTACAGAATTTATTGAATCATGCAAGAACTATTAATGGAGATACTACAGCAGCTGTCTCACGTTGATAAGGAGATATTTTATGTGGGCTAATAGATGTAAAATGTGAGGAATATTTCGGAAAAATTTAAAATTACGAGTAAATTCACTCGACGAGGTGACGAGTAAATTCTACAAACACTGAAACAAATTGGATAATCCTAACCCAAAAATCCAATAAACCTCAGCCTAACAAAAACAAAGCTTATAAAAAATTAAAAATATTTTTAAATATAAATTTTGAAGTGAAAATAAACATTATTATTATTATTATTATTATTATTGTATCAAAAAAGTTTCAAACCATGGGTTTCCTCAGCTAAGACAATATGGCGGGTCAAGGACCAAAACACATATTGCCAAGTGTATAAAAAAAAAAAGTTTGGAAGAATAGTTAGGGATGTGTACTTGTGTCCATAAATTTCCTAGCTATGCATGTTGAGTACCACAGCCTTCTGGAGTTGTGCATAAGTGTTTTTATGAAGTCCTAGTGTGTTGAGGCTGTGGTGCCATGTGTGAGGCACCAGACCAGTAGCGGACAGGATGATGGGTACAACACGTACTCGGTCCTGCCTCCACTGCTTCTGGAGCTCGTGTGCTAGGTCTGTGTATTTACTTATCTTGTCAGCGTGAGTTTTCTGCATGTTCTTGCTGATAGGCACTGCAATATCAACGAGATAGGTCTGTTTGTTGACCTTATCAACAAGTGTGATGTCAGGTCTGTTGTGATGTATAGTTTTGTCTGTTTGAATGGGACGGTCCCAGTATAGCTTATGTGAGGGTGACTCTAGTACGCTTTGTGGTGTGTACTTATAGTATGGGACCGTGTTCTTAATAAGTGAGTGTTTGTGTGCTAGCTGTTGATGAACGATCGACGCTACCTGATTGGATCGGTGGAGGTAGTCTGTTTGGGACAGAAGGGGACAGCCTGATATTATGTGATCGATCGTCTCATGTGTAGTGTGGCATTTTCTGCATCTGTCGTCGTGTGTGTTTGCGTCATGTAGAATATATTTTTGTAGTTGAGTGTGTGTAGTTGAGTGTGGACTTGGTGCTGATTCATGATCATGAACCTTTCGGTATTATTATTATTATTATGTTTCAAACCTTGGTTTTCCCCAGCAAAAACAATATGGCGGGTCAAGGACCAAAGCACATATTGCCAAGTGTAAAGACGTGTGAATGATTAGGGATGTGTGGTTGTGTCCCTAAATTTCCTAACTCTGCGTGTTGTGTTGAGTACCACAGCCTTCTGCAGTTGTGTATCAGTGTTTTTGTGAAGTCCTAGTGTGCTGAGAATGTGATTCAGTGTGTGAGGTATAAGACCAGTAGCGGACAATACGATGGGTACAACACGTACTCGGTCCTGTCTCCACTGCTTCTGGAGCTCGTGTGCTAGATCGGTGTATTTACTGATTTTGTCTGCATGAGTTTTCTGCATGTTCTTGCTGATAGGCACTGCAATATCAACGAGATAGGTCTGTTTGTTGACCTTATCAACAATTGTGATGTCAGGTCTGTTGTGATGTATGGTTTTAGCTGTGTGAATGGGGCGATCCCAGTACAGCTTATGTGAGTATGACTCTACTACACTTTGTGGTATGTACATGTAGTACGGGACCTTGTTCTTAATAAGTTAGTGTTTGTGTGCTAGCTGTTGATGAACAATGGACGCTATCTGATTGTGTCGGTGGAGGTAATCTGTCTGGGAGAGAAGGGGACAGCCTGATATTATGTGGTCGATCGTCTCATGCGTAGTGCGGCATTTCCTGCATCTGTCATCATGTGTGTTTGTGTCGTGTAGGATGTGTTTCTTGTTTCTTATTATTATTATTATTATTATTTAACATGTGACACAGTACAAAGACAATATCTTTGACTGGATTAATTGAGCAATTCAAGTCTCACCCAGAGACTTAAGAATTGTCCAAGTATCTTCGCAAAATATAAGCAGTGCCTAGTAATGATGTTTTTTGCAGATCTGTTATTGAAATCTCATGAAGTTCCAAGCTATTAAAGTGTTTTACAAATTCCTTAGATAAAGCACCAAGGGCACCAATAACTATAGGTGTTACAGTGGCACAATGTTCCACAAACGAGAAATTTCAATTGTCAGATCCCTATATTTTGTGATCTTTTCCAGTTCTTTCTCAACAATTATTATTATTATTATTATTTCAACAATTCTAGAAGAATTTCGTCTTTGGAATGCTATTCATCAACATTTGGGTGACGACGTAGGTCCATCTGTCAGGGATCTAATCGTCGGTTGTCCACAACTGAAACGAGTCCTCATCACTGCAACTATGTCATTTCCCAGTGTTAGACAAATTTGTGAACTTCAAGAGAGTAAGCAAATTGGTGAGTAAATTTATCTAACAATTACTAAGAAACATCATAAAGCAAGTTTCTCAGGACATAATGTATGAGGAATGTTAATTACATAGAACTAATTAAATTAATAATGAAAAACAAGAAAACACTGCACGCCAAATTATAACCATGGTTATTGCAAAAACTTTAATAGTTACTTAAAATTTTTTATCTAATGAAAGTTTATATTATAGTTTTGATTTTATTATAAGATTTGCATTCAGTAGCACTTCTCAAAACATAGAATACTGCAAAGAAATCAATAACAAGTTAGAGAGCGATTACTATTTTACTGATGACGTATAGTTAGAAGTTATAAACGTTATAATTAATACACAGTTGTTAATCTATAACCCAGAAGTGGCAAAAACAGAAGTGAAAAAAAATTGATCTTTCAAGGTAATAAAATGTAATTAAGATTTAACACATGGTAGGGTTAGTGTAGAAAACTGAATACAAAAACAGAAGAAAAAAGAATTCCTCAGGTTCTTAACTATCTCAGTACCACTTTTCCTGTTCATTACTAAACAACAGCTGGAATATTGAAGTCGAAAGCTTACTAAATTGGTAATTACTAATGTAATACTCTTGTAATATAACTCCGAAATGTACAAGCCATGTCAGAGGTAAATGTGATAACCCTAAGACAGATCTCCTGAAATGCCTAAATGGTTGAAACTGAAAGCACTATACTTCGTGACAAAGAAATGAATATTTGCAATGGTAGACGGTCACCTAGGGTTATATGAGAAATTAACAAAAAGCTCAGGAGAATATTTTTAATCTTTAATGAGACAACATTGCAATACTGGAATTTCAATGTTGACTTTCTTAGGTTTTAAATAGCAAAACCCAACCCTTTCAGGATGAACTGCGAGTTAAAAGAACAATTTGATTTGTCGACCTTCAGATAGGATGTTACGGGCTGGTAGTTTTTGCTTGACGATCATATTGTTAGAATTTTTAAGTTAAAATATTGTGCTGGAGTCCTCTCCTTTTCTGACAGTACACCAATGATATACTTTAAGTACACTCAAGTGCAAGGAAATCGAATGAAACTGATACGTAATGGTGAACCTTAAATTGTCGCAAATTTTTGATCGTTTGAAAACTGCAAGTAATGAAACAACAAAAATATGCCATTCCCATTCATGTGACACGCATAACGTCCGGATGAATCCATTTTGTAAAAAATGTGATTCAAGCAGTAATATAGGAAAGGTGTAGGTACCAAATAAGTTAATTTCATTACAAAAACCAGGCCACAAATTGAGCTGTGTTTAACATTTATTGCAAGTAATTAATTTCACTTACTTTGAATTATATTTTCAGCTTATATATATATTTATAATTTGTATCTCTAATATGGCTGTTTGACTTTCTTTTCATTTCTGTTTAACAACATGTAAATAAATAATGTAAATTTACTTCCATTTAATCCTGATATAAATCTGTCACTTCATTATTATGATGTTCTGACACCGATGAAAGTTCCTTGGTATATTCACTAATACATTTTCTCATCCATCTACTCACGCTTACATTTAGTTTCATCTGCTAGAATAAAGAATGATATATATCAGTTTTATTCTTCTTCTGTTTATCATCCTGTAAATTCATATTGAGATGATATTTCCATTAAATGATTTAAACTGTTATTGCTGTTCTTTATTTCATCTTATTATAATTTTTGTTCTTTTGTTTTTTTAAAAGATCTCCAACAGTTGCACTTAAAGATCGTCAGTATTGATCCTGAAGACGAAAAGACGAAAAAAACCATTGTATCGCAGTATAGAGAGGCTTTCCTATCCAGAGATTGGGTCTTTCAACTGATTCACATTCAAGTAAAAAACTGAGTCTAGTTAGTTATACTACTTAGTCAATGTTTTAAAATTACAAGTAATATGGAATCAAAAATAGAAATCAGTTTCCAATTTCTTCAAAAAAGTCACCTAATAAAGTAATGCTTCTAAATTATGAGTAGCTCTCCTTACATCTAACTGATTTAAAAAACATTGGTTTATTGTGCTACCGTTCATTTCAAGGTAAAAATGATTTACGTATGTATAAACGTCTATGAATAATGAATGCTGAAATTTTAAATGGTGTCAGTTGAATGAATATTCTTAATTATCATTGTTTCATGAATGGTCCAGTGTGTTTCTTTTGTGAATTGCTATTGGAAATTTATTTATGGATATCATCGCACATCTATATATATGAAAATCATTTTCAATTGAAATTGGATATGATACGGCTATGAAAATTTTTTGTACTATTTATCTGTTCATCACAGTGAGTTATCAATAAAATATGTCCTGAAATCAATAGTAGTCGTTGTAATTCAATCTTAGATTTAGTATCTTATGTTGAAAAAGCACAGTATAAAGTGGTAATCATAGCACAAACTGCAATTACAATGTTATTCTACCTACATCAGTAATAAACCAAAAGTAAGGATAAAACTTCGTTTTAGTTTTATAGTTTTAATTTTTTTTCTATGCAACTTCAGGCTGCATAAAAAGCACAGTGCAACTTAACGTAAAGAATTGGATAAACTTGCTTAATATTTCTCTTTTGATTCATAGCCACTCTATCTAAAAACAATGATGTATTATGGACTGAATAAGTTAATCTTTGAGAAGGAATGGAAAGGTCCAGAGATTTCTTTAATATAATAAATAATTATATATAATTATTATATTATAATATATAATAATTCGATTTCAGTACTTTTGAGGGAACTACAAGGAACCACATGGAAAAAATTTCAAATGTTAGATCATCTCTGGTCCTTAAATAGGCATGACAACTTTCAAGAAGTTCGATGAGCGGTTCAAAAGGTATTACGGAGGGGGAGCGGAACTGGACGCAACTTTAGTTTCCTATGAAAGAACAAAAATTTGATCTCAAACTTCTCCTGACTTGAATTACTTATTTTTGAACCAGTTTTACTACGGATAGTTTCGAGTATCTTTCATTTGGCGAATCAAATGATTTTGACATTTTTATTTGACAATTCATCACATATTTTTGTGTTAAGATTTATTTCAACCGAAATTATTTTTATTCTTGCTTAGTACAAATAGGCCTAAGTAAAACAATCTCAAATTTATTTTTTTGCAACTTTCTCCTGTGGAATCTAGTATTAAAAGAAAAGTTTGTTTTTCTGGCTCGAAATGTCCATCGAAACCATAAGACACAGAAATACAAATACGGTGGCAAATGTTAGAAAAACTCTTTGTTTATGTAATTGTAATATAATTGGGATTATCATATTATAATTTGATACCGTAAATAAATTCACTAACAATTAAGTTGATTTTGCAATCAAAGTTTGAATGGATCTTTAAAATTGTAATGTACAAAATAAGAAACTTTTTAAGAGTTATCATTATTAATATTTATACCAAAAACATTCGTGTTAATATTTTTTGGAAAGTTTTGTACCGCAAATCAAAAACAAACTGTTGCAAGGTTCCTACCTATCATCAGTCTGATTAGGCCAGTACTCAAAGCACAGTGGAGTCAAAAGGACATATACAAAGAACAAGCATAAACAAAATAATGGCCCTTCATTTAAAAAACATCAAAATACAAATTAAGAATAAAAAGGGTAGTAAATTAATTCCTGCAAGCAGATCGCTTAGCTTATAAAGGATTAATTAATAAAAATAAACATACGCATTTTAATTTATTAGTAAGATAAAAATGCACAACAATTAAAGATCCACAGAGCTGATTTTGGAATTTTTGTACCGAGCTTTGAGTACCAGGCAAATCAGACTGATGATCGGTAGAAACCTTGAAACAGTCCGTTTTCGATTCCCAGTACAAAAATTCCAAAATTAGCTCAGAGGATCTTTAATTGCAGAGCGTTTTTATGTTACTAATATTCTTATGCACGTTAAATGACTATTTTATTAATATTTTTTTTGTTTATAAAAATAATTCTTTTGGTTTTACTTCTCAAAAGACATTGATAACAAATTCGATTCAATAAAGACACAAACTTCTAAATAATCTTTTATATTTGTAACTTTGAAAATTTTTTTTAAGTATTTTCAGATCAACACACAAAAAATATATTAGGAAAAGAAAAAAAAAAGCATTTACTTAGATACAACCCTTTTATCAAAAAAAGTATTATCCTTGAATACATCAGAAAGAAGAAGATAGAAGGCGTTTAAGTAAAATCAGACTAATATAAATTATCTAATTAATTACAATGTTGTAAGTCATTGCAATACTGAAAATCAATTATTTTATAATAACAACAACACATACATACAACAAGCAAATTTTAAACAGTTTGTTTTCTGAATAGAATTAAAGATCTTGTGACTCTTGGTATTTAGCACTGTCATTTAAATTTTGAATTTAGCGGCTCTTCATAGCGGTGTATGACAGGCTTATTAGTTGGTTGCACCTTGACTTTGTAGTGATCTGGGAAGACTGGTTCCAACAAACTTACAACTCTTACCTATGCCTCCTAGTAGCACACCCAGTAACTATGTCAACCTTTAAGTCAAACTAGATGTGGGTATCCTTGCAGCCTTTTAAAGGTGGAATTAATGTGGGAATACAATCTTATACAAAATTCCAGCCTATCCAACAGGATAAGGTGATAACACTACCGTTACACTACTTCTCAAATGGTTGGTATTCATTCAGATGGGAAATTTTTTTCTCAATGTCTCCAATTTATTAACTTGACAGGTTTCAATTGATTTACAATAAGGTGAAGGATTAAGGACAAAACCTCTTTTATCAATAATATGTTAAGAATCATAAGAATCTGGAATATAGGTGGTATTTCTAACAATGAAGTAGTAAAGCATACATAGTTATGCATCATCAGTTATAGATCATCAATACACGTTAACAAGGAATGTATGTACAAGACTTACAATATTTGAACGAAAGATATTAAGAAGAATCCTGGGGGCGATCAAACATGGAGACTGCTGGAGAAGAAGATATAACAATGAACTATATGAACATTATAATGATATAAATATGGAGACACATGTTAAATTAATAAGGTTGAGATGGTTAGGACATGTGATAAGAATGAACAACAACATGAAAGTTAAAAAAAATTACAATGGCTGCCAGCAGGTATAAGCAGGACTAGAAGAAGACCGAAATTAAGATGGATGGACAGTGTAAGAAATGGTAAAAAGGAATTTGAAATTACAAATTGGAAAAAAAAAGGCGGAAATCAGAGAAAAATGGAAGAGAGCTCTGAATAAGTTAAAGCCCAAATGGGGCTGTAAGACCAGACAAGAAGAAGAAGAAGAAGAAATATATTATTTTTACATTATATATTACTATACTCTTAGTAATATAATCTTAGAAATACAAGGTGGTCATAAAATAACTTTCCCTGTTTGGAGGCATCTGTAGCGAAAACTAAATGAAACCAAAATTCAGGTAGTGTCTATTGAGGGCATGGGGAGAAGAATTCTGTAATAAAAAAAATTAGTACCAAGTCGCCGATAGAAGAAAATTTGTCACTATAAGCGTAGATTATGCAAATTTTCTAGTGCAGAAGTGACAGCAGCGCTACTCAGTCCTTTTTAAAACGGAAGAGAGAGCGTTCAGTCAAGCAGTTCGTCGATTGACTGTAAAGTTGTACTCAATATGCAGCCTACCTTACCTCAACGTGCGCTACTTGTAAAGCTGTCTTACACTAAAGAGTGCAATGCAGCGGCGGCTCTTAGGGACTTTCGAAGGCTTCATAATCTACTTAAAGGTCCAATATCTGCTGAAGCACTGCGAGCTATGATTCATAAATTCGAGGAAACTGGATCGCTAGGAGTGAGAGCCGGCAGAGGCCGAAAACCAGTATCAGACAGCACAGTAACAGATGCTGCCACTGCAGTATTCGACGACACAGGGACTAGTAGTGGTCCGAGCTCTCGTGCAATACCTCGCCGAACCAATATGCCTTATGGGACTGTCTGAAAAATCTTACGGAAAATGCTGCATTTCTATCCAGATAAGATCAGTCGTGTGCAAGAACTAAACCCTACAGATTATGATAAGCGCCTGACTTTCGCGCTAATATTTCTTGCCCAAATGGATATCAACAATGATTGGTTTTGGAACATATTGTGGGACGATGAGGCTCATTCTTATCTGAATGGGTCAGTCAACACTCAAAACTGCCAAATCTGGGCATGTGAACGTCCCTCAGTGATTCGTCAAGTGCCACTGTATTCTCCCAGTAACTGTGTGGTGTGGATTCCCGGCAGAGTTCATATTAGGACCATACTTTTTTGAGACTATGACTCCTACAGGTCCTGTTACCTGTACCATTAATGGAGAGAGATATCTGCAAATGCAGCAAACGTTAGTCAATCCTGAATTGCAACAAAGACAATGCTCACACTCGACATGTTATATGCAAGATGGAGCACGACCACATTTATTGTTCATGCAGTTCGTGTTACACCAGCATTACGGGAATGAGAGAATTATCAGTCAATATTTTTTTCGATCGAATGGCCGCCCCGTTCCCCGGACATGACCTCATGTGACTTTTGGCTGTGGGATACCTGAAATCAATTGTCTTTACTGGTGGCGTTACAAACCTACATTCGTTGAAAGATAACATACGACGGGCAGCTACAAACATCCAAACTGACACTTTATGCGCAAGTAGAGAACATCATACACCGGTTGCAATATGTTGTACACAAGAAAGGTCAGCACATTGAAAATGTTGCACGTGGTTCAGAGGACCCTAATGATTGATTAATGTCCGTAATAGTGATAACAGAATGTTAACATTAATGTTAGTAAATTATAATTAAAAAAAAAAACAACTAAATAATAAATGACGTGTATTAAGCAAATAGAATTAGGTAATTTGAAAATCACCGATAACATCTTAGATTGGAATTTCGAACAGAATAATTTTAATTGCCTTTACTTAAATATACGTAGCTTAAAAACAAATTTCACATATCTAACAGCCAACCTATATGATAAAACAAATGGGGTTAGATATGATAATTCTAGTAGAAGTAAATATTAAAGAAAATGAATTGTTTATGTTTAATATATCAGGTTTTTCAAAAATCTACAAACTTAGAGAATCTGCAAAAGGTGGCGGGATTGTGATTTTTTTATAAAAATAACTTAGACATTTCAATGTTAGACTTATCATCGAATTTATATGAAAACATAACTTGTATAATAAAGAAGACTTCATCTCTAAAATATGAAACAGTACTACATGCAATATACAGGCCTCCTCATACTAATGTGACACATTTCTGTAAAGAATTACAAGCAAATATCTCAGAAATAAAAAATAAAATAAGTAAGAACGTTATTTATATTGGTGATGCAAACATAGATATCTTTAAAAATAATTTGAATACAAATACAATAAAATATTTACAAAACTTTTATAATTATGGTTTTACCAATTATATTTACAAACCTACCAGAATTGCAAATACAAAATTCACAAATTCAATTACTTGCATTGATCATTGTTTTTCTAATCCCAAAAACTTGAATCATACCGAAGCCACTATTATACAATGGGACATATCAGATCATTTTGGGATACTTATTGAAATCAAAAGTAATATTAATGATTTTCAGGAAAAAAAATTGAGAGGAAAGATAAATTTAATGGTTGGATAAATGATGATTTTTTGAGAGTAAGTTGAAAGAACTTATTCTTCAAATGCAAAATAATTCAATTTCAGATTCAAATAAAATAATTAACAAATTATATAGAATAATAAAAAAAGCTAAAATTATAAATTGGAAAAAAAAATGTAGTAATATACATAAGAAACAAAATATTCTTAACAATAATCAAATAAATAATTATAAACAA
>JAFIDM010106192.1:3807-17472 GCA_023159025.1 Thereuonema tuberculata | reverse complement strand
TAAAATTTCATGGAACCAACATGGATTGACAAAATGGACTAATATTTCATCCAATTTGAGTACCCTTGATTCAATGGTACCATTGAGAACCTTGGAACTTAATAGCTCAATTATATCGAGTTACAGACAGTAAGACAGACAGACAGACAGACAGAATTGGCAAATTATATAAGTTGATTTACTGATTCCGATAGCGCAAAATTATCTCCTACCGCCATTTTTTTTTACTAATTTTTTTTTTGCCGACTTATTCTTCCTATGCCCTCAATAGACTATACCTGAAATTTCGTTTCATTCCGTTCATTAGTTTTCGCTGCAGATGCCTCCAAACAAGAAAAGTTATTGTATGATCACCTTATATATTCAACATAAGTTTAAAAGGTCACAATTATAAGCTTACATTTATAAAACTTATTATCAAAAATAAATGAAATAAATCACTATATATTTCAGAGTAACATAATGAACCTTTCTCGCATTGACAGATATACTGCTGATAAGATCTTGCAGAATTATAGAGTAACTATCAGCAAGAATTATAGAGTAACTATCATCAGTTGGAAATGCCAGTTATCACTGGATCGAAGAACTGGGAACCCTTACAGTCCTCATTACCTGTATTACCCTTCAAAACTCATACGCCACACTGGCACGCACACTCTTTCAAAACATTCAGAGCTTCAGCATTGTTCCAAACAAAATCCTTCACATCCTTCTCAGACCAATGATCAGAATTTGAAAGATTCACAGCAAATTGGAAAAATTTTTCATTAAAAACTTTATTTTAAAACCTTTTAAAAATGGAGAAGGCGATATCAACTTATATAATTTGCTAATTTCGTCTGTCTGACTGTCTGTCCGTCTGTCTGTAACTCGATATAATTAAGCTATTAAGACAGATCCAAGGTTCTCAATGGTACCATTGAATCAAGGGTACTCAAATTGGATGAAATATTAGTTCATTTTGTCATTCCATGTTGGTTCCATGAAATTTTATTCTTGGGAACTGACCTCGACAACTGAAATTCTAACAAAACATACGTTCAAAACCAAATACTTTTGTTACCACTGCACCGATTTTAATGAAATTTGGCATACTTACTCAGTTTTTTATGCTGATTTTGTAACACGAAACCATTATTTGCCGTAGAAGTTTCGTTCACAAGTTAGCTCAGTATTAGATTATACAAAGGTGAGTTTTAAATGCCTTTCGGCGTTATGAGTCAAAAATAATAATTATTCTTTAGATAAATTAAACTTTAGATATGGTTGGTATTTCGTTTTTCGTTTTGGGTGGAAAATGATCCTCTAGATTAAACTCTCAGAACCAGGTGTACAGGTAAGAAGTACATCTAAATAAATCTGATAAACATTAAAAAAAATAATAATTTTTCAAATCAAAACATCAATCGAATCAAATATATATATATATATATATATAAATTGGCTAAGTTCGTCGGTCTGTCTGTCTGTAATTCGATATAATTAAGCTATTAAGATAGATCCAACGGTTCTCAATGGTACCATTGAATCAAGGGTACTCAAATTGGATTAAAATATTAGTTCATTGTGTCATTCCATGTTGTTTCCATGAAATTTTATTCTTGGGAACTGACCTCGACAACTGAAATTCAAACAAAACATACGTTCAGAACTAAATAATTTTGACGCCACTGCATCGATTTTAATGAAATTTGGCACACTTACTCAGTTGTTTACGCTGATTTCGAAACTCAAAACCATTTTTGCCATAGAAGCTTCGTTCACAAATTAGCACAGTATTTAGATTACATTTACTTTATATTTGATAGTTGATAATAAAATGATTTTTCAGGTTGTTTTACGCCTGGCGTCCGACAGGCTTTGCTGCTAGTCTATTTATATTGTGTTAAACATGCACGACAGCTTTGGAGCTCTTTATTATTTTTCAAAGGTGGTTTTTTGTTGCGAATTATTCGCACGGGTTAACTAGTTACATTTATTTAACGAGTATAAAATATGAATGAATTACCTTTAGGGAAAAACAAGTATTTTATAAGGACACTAAGGAAACCATTAAATAACAAGAATTGCAGAAACAAATCTAACAACCTGAGCCATTATTGCTAAAAAGGACAGAAAATCAGCATTTAATGAATATAAACTACGTAACTATTAATAAAACTGATATGCATTTAAAAAATTTTTGTCTGATTCAATAGCAAAAATGACTGTTGAATTCGAATTTGAGTTCTTTATCACATCAGTTTTTCTTGTAATTTTGAAAATAAAAATGAAAAAACATCAAATTTGGCAAAGTTCCTAATTTTTTAAAACAATATTTTAACCTGATAATCTAAGTTATAAGACTGTTTCTAGTTAACTGAATTGTGCTGAATCCGACTCTGTGTTCAGATTTTCTATATCACGTCAGGTTTTTCTGTAATTTTTGAAATAAAAACTCCAAAAGTCAAAATAACAAATTTCTCAAAAACGTCAAAAGAAGTTTGTAATTGCCTTAAAAAATATTTTAATGCGATAAGCTAACTTATGAAAGTATACAACTAATTCTTAAAACCTTAATTGATTACGAAAAAAATAGTTACGTAAGTTCCAAACGTGGAGTTGTAACGCTCAACCTTACCCATTTCAATGCTCTCCTGTGACTACGAGATGAATCCCTCTTTACGCACCAGCAATAATCCACTAGGATTGCTTCATTCCACTTGCCCTGATATCTTACTTCCATGGTTTTAAAGTCTTGGTAAAATTGTTCACTCTGCTCCTCACTCATCTCACCAGGATTTTTGGGGAAGTAGTCAATAGAGCAGTGTAGAAAATGAAGTTTAACACTTATCTTGCAACCAATAGTTCTGAAGTTGGCTAACATTTCCTTGGCAATTTCCTTATAATTTTCAGCCTTTTCAGGAAGTTGTCAGTCAAGCTCATAAATGACAACCACAAAGATAATTCCGTTTCGTTCAAGGAAATTTGGATCTGCCATTAGGTCGCGTATCTGTGGTCCATCAAATATGCAGCTTTAATTTGGAATTTTTTTGGAAAATTTCATTTTTAGAAAAGAAATTACATTTGCTTCGCGTCCAAGGCTGGTAACAGATTGATTCATAATCCCAACTTAACATGGAATGGTGGCAAAAGAACTTTCTCTTTATGAATAAGTGGCTCATACAATACAATTTTGTCCCCTGATACAAGATCTGATGTTGGAAGCCAGTCTCGCACTTCCCAGTGTTGAGAAAGTTCTCTACTATTCCATTCACAAAGGAAACAGGGAAATTTAGTGAAAATAGATTTCTGACCAAGGAGAATTGTTAATATCTTGATCATCATATAACATCCACGAATGCTCATCATATTTAGATTTCTCTAACATAATTTCAAGTTTTCAGTTTCTTATCCTAGTGGACAGAGTATCCATGGGAAGTAAGGTACCATTATAAAGTAAAATTGCTTTGAGACTTCTTAAAGAACTATCTACACAAAATTCCAAGCAGCGGGGTCATATTCAAGGTCAAGTGCATTAATTAAATCTTCGTTGTTGCAATACACTAGTTCACCCGTTTTAGAAAAGAAAGATAGAAACTCTGCCTTTGTGTTTATATCACGAAAATATACTTTTTAATTTTTAATTTTTTTCTTTTAGTCGCGATCCTAAAAGTTCTGCACCAATTTTTGGGAGATGAAAGTCTCCGACAAAAATCATCAAGTTCACTTTGTATGAACTGTTGGGATGATTGGGATGTTTCGGTGGTTTCAATTACTGTGTCCACTTCCGAAGTGAGATCAGAATCTGATGAATCTGTTTTTTTTTTGTTTTTTTTCAGCTTCTGAGGAGGAAGTGGAATTGGTACGTCATCGCTATGAGGAACCGGGCAAGACAGATTTTAAACTGGGATGTATCCCTGAGTATCTATCTTTACTACTTATGCCTTTCACATTATGTAAAGAAAAATAACAATCTGTTACATGATCTTGGGGTTCTCCCCACACAATGGGAAAACCTAATGATTTCTGCTTGCCGTTTAACATCTGATTCATATTCGCATTACCTGAATGACAAAGTGTGGGTACCATGATTCATCTTGGTCACCAAGTTTTACACCAAAATATGCTAAATAATCTTTCTTATAAAATAAGAAATTTAATGTGCTGAAAATATTAATAGAAATGTACGTAAAGCCACAGCACAAGAATAAATGCCTTTTCTGATTCAATTATGGGGAGGATAAGGGAACAGCTTCAACGGGATCTTCAGCCCTAACCCGCCTCCCTCCATAGAAGAACCAGAAAAGGCGTAAACCTATGAGAAGGTCACCGACCAACCTGGCAGTGATCCCCCAAAGGCAAAAAGGCAAGAAACAAAATTTTTGAAATGCCATTTTGTTTCTTGCCTTTTTGCCTTTGGGGAGTAACTGCCTGGTTGGCCGGTGACCTTCTCCTAGGCTTGCGCCTTTTCTGGTTCTTCTATCGAGGGAGGCGGGTTAGGGCTGAAGATCCCGTTGAAGGGTGAAACAGCTGTTCCCTAATCCTCCCCAGAATTGAATCAGAAAAGGCATTTATTCTTGTGCTGTGGCTTTACGTACATTTCTATTAATCTTTCTTATTTATAACTGTAAATTTTCATTTTCTGTTTTGGCAGTGTATTATTTAAAACACGTGTAACCAAAGGAATCGGGATGGATAATACAAACAACACGTGACATTGTAGAAACACAATATTTGTTCGCACAAAATTTTACTTCTGCATCCAAAGAAACTTAAACACTGACTGAAAAAGAACAAAACCCATTACTTGTAAATAGTAACAAAACAGGAGTATATTCACAAAATAAACATAAATTTAAGAGGCATACACCCACCAGCTCCAGGAAAGGAATACAAATAAATGCAGAAATGAAGTTAAGATTGTCATGTTTCCTAGCAAAATTATGCTTAAAAACATCATTGAAACATACTTTATTTTAAATTGTTCATTACATATTGTTTTATAACATTTTTAAGAATCAATTAAGTCTCTATTACCAGCTTTCATGCAATAATAATTTAAAGAACATCAGCAAGCCTGCATAGGGACATGGTCTAATAGTGAAAGGGACTCATTTGAGATCAGAAATAGATTAAGGAGGATCTTAATAAGGAATAATGTTTATAGGCCCCCGTCTCCAGCTCTTACCGTTTAGTAGATAACGCCCATGTCAAGATACAACTTTGATTGCAAAGCGATCGTAATAAGTAGAACTCTGGTTTTTGTTGCATTCATCTGCCCTAAAGATACTGGTTCTAATAGTATGCCACATGACCCCCAACTACCCCAGAATCACGTGACCTGGACATGGGCAACTGGTTATGGGCCCATAAGTCAAGATTTTGGAGTAAGTACTTCTTAGGTTTATATATAGGATAATGGTATATATCGAGCTGTATATGCAAGCCAAATTTGAAGTTCGTAGCTTTCCCTAAGTTGGTATAGAGAAACCGAAAGTCTGCATAGGGACATGGCCTAATAGCGAAAGTGACTTAATAGTAGGGATTTTTTTTTCTCAAAAATTGTACGTGATGAAACGAAACGAAATATGGGTTTTGTGACTATTCATTGTGGGTAACTGAAAAATATAAACAGTTTCTCTGAAGCAAAATGGTTGCATACTAATGTAATAATAAGGTAATTCATTCCATATTTATAAAATCCATTCGATGAAGCCGGAAGACTAATCTAGAGTTGATACAAAATTGGAAGCAGTTTAACAAATGCTGATTGCTTCGGCAACTGACAGTTTTCGAGAGAATATCAACAAGTAGATTTTTGACTTCACTTGTGTCAAGAGATGTATGGATCCATATTGAGTGTATTTTTAAAATATCACATCAAAATTTAATATTTTCCTCCTTATTTATATATTGTATGATAATTTCTGTATCTTTGATACACACGATTTCATAAGCATGGATGCAGACGGCATCCTTTGGTATTTTGTCATAAAATTTCTTCAATTTGAACCTGTGACCCTTTGCCATAAGTATTCTTTCGCTTCTGTTTCAAAAGTAGTGATGTCATAAGATCCAATTTTTTTTTTTTAGTTTTTCCGATCTGTTTCAATAGATGGCGCAGTTTGCAACTGATAAGTAAAGTCACTATATGGTCTTTGCGTCCAAAGACAAGTATGGACATCTCTCCGTACGGCGCCACAGCACTGACATTGAGTCACGCAAAGCGCTAATGACATTTTCAATTTTTTTTTTCATTTTATTTGAAGGGACTTTATAGTAATATCATTGTAAACTTTATCAACAATGGTTATTTATTTTTAAAATCGTTGATTTACTGTACTTACAGTCCTCCCAGCGAGATCTCGACCGTGACCTTTAACATTCCCCATGATCTCTTAATCATTCCACGACTGAAGTGTAGTCGAGAGAGAATATTCAAAATGGTGACTCTCGGACAGGTAAAAGTCGTTAGAAGCCAAAGCCAGACTCCCTGAGATTAATTGTGACAAAGAAACTGGGTTTTCGCTATAAAAGAATTGATGATAGGAGACACTTACTGGAACACAGTGATGTTACGGCATGCTTACTTACGGCAGATCAGAGAAATTGTTTTCGATCGCAGTGTTGTTTTTAAGATGAGACGTGGTTCAACGAATCCCATACTATGTTTTGGTGTTGGCGATCTCAGGGATGCAACGGCGTCAAAAAAACCAATTGGGAATAAAATGAATAAATAAAAATAAATTTTTGAAATTATATTTCATTTTCAGTTTCTCACATTATCTAAATTCAATTTCTATTGCTGGACAAATTGAAAAAATATTAAATGAAGGAAAAATTAAGAATTCATTTTCGGAAGATGATTTCAACATTTTATTTAAAGTGAAGTTTTGTATTGCTTTTCAAATATGTCTATCGTTTTCAATACAAAAAAATAATCAGACTAGTTTTTCAGTCTTTGCAGGTCTATTTACCAGTATTTCGTCATTAGTTTACGAACAAACAGTATTTCGTTTTAATTTTCGTTTATCGTCAGCACGATGTTTTTGAATTGATCCTCTGTGAAATGTTTCTTATACAGATAAACAACAATTATTTTCTTGTTACAACTAGCAGAAATTATTTTAAGTAAATAAATTTATAGCAGTAGAAAATAAATAATTAAAAATCTTTCCTGCCAACATTGTGGAGCCAGCATTTCAAACGAATTTCATTTCGTTCACCCGCCGGAAAGCGAAAAAAAAAAGCTCTGCTTTGTTGCTGCAGCCGAATCAGAACAACCAGGCATTCTATTTTATACAAAAACAGATAGAAAGGATAAGCAAAATGATGTAGTTGCTTCATAAAATTGGCGTCGCAGTCGAACACAAGTTAAAGGATGGATCTAAAATGCCGCGCATGGGTCACGTGGCGATCTTAGAACCAATCACGTACTCGCCTTGTCGACAAATGCAAGACCAAATGCTATCTGTACTTGTCTATAGACACAAAAACCATACAGTGATTTTACTGATAAGTAGGTTGACTTTATAAGAATGTCTGGCCATACGACGTTTGTCCGCCATTATTTTGCCAACTTGTAATAGGCTGAGATGAGAGAACCAGATGAAATGACAATATAGGCTATAGGCATAATCTTACTGAAAAGGATTAATGACAGCGAAATAAAGCATTTAAATAAAGCTTTGTTTGTATTCACTTCAATCAAAAATAAATTATGGAAATTTAACAACCATTTACAATTTTTTGCCCGAATATCTTATGCAATTTTTACGTTTTGAAAATATAGTGGGAACAACATTCTATTGCAGCTTTCGAGTGCCATCTTCTCTAATCTTCCCCCACATGTCAGCTTCGAAATGCACCTGGAATAATATAAACTGTATATAAATATCTTAGATATTATACTTTCATACAATTTCAACATACAGGTATTTAGGTTAAAATAAATTCATAAATTCTATTGTCGGCCTATTATCAGGGTAGAATATTAATAGTCACAAATTAAACATTTAAGCACTAAAATAAATACTTTCATCTCCAGGGCAGTCAGGCGTCTGGGAATTTTCCAGCCCTGCTATAATCACATCTATATATATAAAAATGAATGTATCTTTCTTTGTTTCTTTCTTTGTTTCTTTGTCCTTTATTCACTCCTAGGCCCTTTGACCTAATTGAACCAAACTTTGCAGAATTACTCTTTAGGACACTGCGGAAAAGATAGGCTACCTTAGAACCCGGACCCCCCCCCCAAAGGGGTTGAAAAGGGGTAGAAGCCCTGAAAAACCCAATATCCACCTGGTGGTGAAAATAAGAACTACACAATTATTGTGTAAAGTGAAAAATTCGCTCTCCTATGTGGGGCAGGGACACCACACTTGGTTGGGAGTAAGCCAACACAAAGGCTGAAGTGTCCCACCCTAACCGACACCGGGACCTTATATTTAGGGCCTCTTCTCGGGCCCCCAAGTCAATTGCAAATAAAGAAAAATTCGCTCTCCTATGGGTGGCAGGGACACCCCACTTGGGTGGGGGGATGGCGACACATGGTCCTAAGTGTCCCACCCCCGATCGACACCGGGACCTTATATTTAAGGCCCCTTCTCAGGCCAACCAAGTCAATTGCAAAAAAGGGAAAAATTCGCTCTCCTATGGGGGGCAGGAACACCACACTTGGGTGGGAGGAAGCCAACACAAAGGCTGAAGTGTCCCACCCCCAACCGACACCAGGACCTTATATTTAGGGCCCCTTCTCGGGCCCCCAAGTCAATTACAAATAAGGAAAAATTCGCTTTCCTATGGGAGGCAGGGACACCACATTTGGGTGGGGGGACTCGACACAAGGGCCTAAGTGTCCCACCCCCGATCGACACCGGGACCTTATATTTACGGCCCCTTCTCACGAGCCCTTTCTTTCTTTCAGTGGCATTGCAACGCATGCCGGGTACAGCTAGTATTAAATAAAATCTTTTATTTTTCTGTCTGTCCGGCGCAGTGCAACAATGGAACACGGTTGTTCCTGTTGCATTGTTGCGTTGACAATGCAAACGGTGCAATATTGTGATTTCTAATAATCACAATGTTAGTGCAACACTGGAAAACGGTTTTTCATTGTTCATTGTTGCGAGGAAGTCGACAGATTCAAAATGAGCATTGTTGAACTTCCAAATTTTCTGTGAAAAAATACCCTGTGCCAGGTCTACGGCTGCAATGCCTGTAAGAGTGTGCAAAGATTTGACACTAGATTTGACACTAATGCTCCGCAAGCTGATCAAGAATATGTAAAGAAGTTTCCATAAAGTAGCCAGGAACACTGCAAAAATTAGGGTCAAAGACTCTGTAGAAACACATGTAAAAATTTTAAAATTCCAGTTTTCTCAAAAACCACATTAGTGTGCAAAAATATTAAAACGGCATATAAAAGAGCTTTAAAATGAACATATAAAACAAGCAAAAAACTTTCATAAATCAGCCCGAAATGTAACGAACTTTTCAAAAAACATAAAAAAATTTTAAATCAAAAAATTAAACACCCAGAAACGGTTATATTTGAATCGAAATGACTTTTAATTAGAACAGATAAGCAACTATATACAAAAAAGTAAGAGTTTTCAAAAGATAACCAATAATTATTATATTTCATCGTTATCAGGGTGGTAAGGAGGAAGCGCGCCGTCAGGGAAGTACTGCTCAAGAAAATAGCTGGGTACTTTAAACTGCTCTGGTTCATTGCGAAGATATCCAATTATATATATTACGGGAGAAAAATTGTGCTGAAATAGAAGCCTTGGAGAAAGGAGGAAAAATGGATCTGGCTTATAAGCAAATTAAGAAGATTCCTTCCAAAATAAAGGCCAAGGATACTATTAGATACAAATGGTAAACCCATAATGAATCCCACTGACAAAAAAAAAGAGATGGGAACATTACATTACTGAACTTTATGAAGATAAGGAATCACCTCAAGAAATAACATTAGATGAAAACAATGAAAACTCCCACATGAGCATTACCAAAGAGTTTATTATGGCATTAGACACGCTCCCAAATTCTAAAACACCTGGACTGGATGGTATCCAAATAGAACTTATTAATTTTCTATATCTCTTATCAAAAAAATCAAATGCTTCTCGCTGCAAAGAATTCTGTTAGTGTAATACCACATACTTCCAAAATACTTCTAAAAATATTTAAAAATAGGATCGAAAGAAAAATAATGTTAGATTATCAACAACGCAATTCGGATTTCGTAAAGGCACAGGTACCAGGGATGCCATAGGTATGCTAAGAACAATTGCTGAAAGAATGATGAACTGTAACAAAGAATTAGTGGTCTCTTTTATTGATTACGAAAAAGCTTTTGACAAAATTGTCTGGAATAAACTTTTCCAAATGCTTGCTTCAACAGAAATAGAGCCACAAATTATGAAATTAATAAGAGAGATATATCTAAATCAAAAAGCAATCATATGGACAGGTGATAGTTTAACTGAGCCCTTATTTATCATAAAAGGAGTGAGACAAGGCTGTCTCTTATCACCAGATTTCTTCAATTTGTTTGTAGAAATCATGATGGACCATGCATTATTAAACTGTAAAGGAGGAGTAAGAATTGGAGGAGAAAAATTCGAACCAGTAAAATTCGCTGACGATCAGGCCATACTAGCAGAGAATGATAACGACATGCAGGAGATGTTAGACAGAATAAATCAAACTATGGAAACATTTGGAATGAAAATAAATATTAAGAAAACCAAAGTTATGTTAATATCAAAAAGAGAAAAACAAATAAATTTAAGCATCAATAACCAAAGAATTGAACAAGTAAAAAGTTTCTGTTATCTGGGACAAATTATCACACAAGACTGCAGATGTACCATGGAAATAAAAACTAGAATAGCAATTGCTAAGATGGCATTTAGAACAAAACAAAACTTATTAACATGTAACAAAATTTTTATTAACCTAAAGGAAAAAGATATTAACAACTTATATTTGGTCGTTTTCATTATATAATTCCGAAACATGGACATTGAACACTAAAGAAAAGAAATATTTAGAAGCTTTTGAGATGTGGTGTTACCGTAGAATGAAGAAAATCAGCTGGACTGAAAGAAAAACAAATAGCGAGATATTAGAAATGGTGGATGAGAAAAGAAAATTATTAGTATAATTAAAAGACGACGACTAAAATGGCTGGGACATGTTTTGAGACACGATAATCCGGTAGTGAGAGCTCAAGAGGAGAAGATTCCAAGAGAGGGCAGAGGAAGGGGAAGACCGCGCAATAATTTTATATCACAAACATGCAAAGATTTGGGAATAAGAAGCTTTGTGGAGTTGAAGAGGATGGCGGAGGATAGGAAAAGATTGAGGAACATGACATGGATCTGATCCCAACCAGTCTCCGGACTGAGCCACTGATCATCATCATCATATTACGGTAAACACGTGAAGACAGGATTGACACGAGCTCCACTAGGACATTGACAGTAAAATCCTAGTATCGCAGATGGTCCAGTGAGTCTCTTGTGTACCAGTACGAATTGCTGATACGATTCACTAGCAGTGTGTCGTGAGATCATTTTGGTTCGTAGCAAGTTGGCATGAGGAGCTGGTATATTAAGTTGAGTGAATTCGGGCAGTTTGAAGATTGCTGAGTCAGAATTAGCTATCTGAAACTCCCATTTACCAGTAGCTTGGATGTAAGGAAGGAAGCACTATATAGCACTTCCCTTTACTTTCCTTTACTCCTTGGCGCATGCTCTCTCCGCTCATATATTATCAACCCATTCAAACTCATACGGGCATGCCTATATGATTTTGGCCCAAGTTTTTTCTCAAATGAAATGTTCGCGACGGGAATCGAACTGCAACCTTTTCATTCGAAGTCAGACGTCCTGTCCATTAGGCTTCTGGAACTACATTCAAATTATTGTTTCTTATCACTCCCTTGTGTGTGTGTGTGTGTGTGTGTGTGGCGCAATGAGAGAAGAACCAGAGAAAAAAGAAAATAACTCATTAATTTTAGCCTACAAGATTAAAATTTGAATTTCAATGTTCATTTATTTAGCTTCTCTCCGTCAATAATAGCGCGCGGGGGAGACAGGGGGGATGGCCTAGCGCCATAGTTAAATAATGTTTCTTCTTGTTTAGAAAGAGTTCATTTAAGAACAAATGAATGATTACAGCAGCCAGAAGTTGAACAACTTTTCAATTTTAAGTTAGTAATGTGATAGAAAACTTTAAAGGTTATGTTATAATACTATAATATAATGGCTCTTTGCGATATCATTAAACAATATATATGCTATTTGGGGTATATTTAGTTTTATATTGCATTTTATAGGCTTTTATATTGATTTTTAGGCCATTGGCACGAACGCAATCACTGCCCGAAAAGTCTCACTTACGATAATTGCTTTTGACTAGGTAAATCACAATAAAACTCTCATAGAAATCTTACATTGACATACATTCTTATCAGCAGTGTGACTTTATAAAGAGTGGGGGGGGGGGCATATGGTGGTGGTGTTCTCTATTCGTCGAAAGCAATCACGGGGGAAAATGAGCTATTAGTTTTCCAACTTCCACATCAAGTTATATGTGCAATTTATACAGTCGGACCTCTATTTAAAGAAGTCGCTAAATCTCGAAAAAAAGTTCGTTATATGGAAAATTCGTTAAATAGAGATTCACCTTTTATTATTCAATGTTATTAAAAAAATAATAATTTTAATGACAAAGCATACATTACCACATGCGTATCTAAATTTCACTAACAAAGTCTGTTAATTTTGTCTGAGTTTTTTTTTTTTTTTTTTTTTTGGAAAAAGTGTTTTTGCTTATAGTACGTCTCGCATCTGTGCAATGCACCAAAAACCTCTTCAGGCGTATTTTCTTCAAATTGTAATCCGCGTCGGATTGTTTTACATGATTTTAGCATTTCATCATACGAAGGTTTTTGATTTCTGCATCATGATCATTTCCATTTTCATCATCTTCATCTACATCGCAATTCATAGCTGTATTGTTTTTATTTTTCTTACTGTCCAAAATATCCGATTCAGTTAGTGTTTCCGAGGTCTCTACTTCAAAATCAAGTGAAAGATAATCATCAATCAGCATATCATCAACAATTTCTTCTTTTTCCCTCAGCTGTATCCACATTTCTTTCATTTCCTCTAAGGGAATATTAATAATAAAAACATTTCAAGGAGAAAAAAAAATAGATGCCACGAAAAAGTTCGTTAAATAGAAAATGCACTTCCCTATTTGGAGGTTATTTTACGAAGAAATTAGCAAAATATTCTTGGTTCCAAACAAAAGTTTGCTAAATAGAGGTTCGTTAAATAGAGGTCCGACTCTATTTTTAAGCGATTCTCGCTAATATCAGCGTCCTTAACAACATAAGAAGTGTGAAAAATTGCATAAGATATGCATAATTGCATATGTATTGCGTAATTACATATATATAATTGCCGACAAACATAACCCTTTTGCTCTTTAAAGTCTTCCATCACAAATGTAAACATATAAATGGCTGTCTATGAAAAAAATGGAATGAAGTTATTTAAAAGAATACAATAATGTAACGTTCTTTGCTTGAATACGGAGAAACCATTATCTGAAAGCTCTTGACTGTGGATTATAGTCAGCTTCAATCCCAGGCGAAGA
>JAFIDM010106191.1:40663-61364 GCA_023159025.1 Thereuonema tuberculata | reverse complement strand
AGATCTCATGTAGAGCCAAGCCCCTCACTCTACATGCCTAACTCTAAAAACCCTACTATCTTGGTCAAAAACTGTGCCTTGGCATACTGCATATCCTTTACATAACTCCATGGGATTGTCTGTGCGACAGCCACGAAACGGCCAAGCCATACTTTTTGACCACGATATAGGGTTTTTAGAGTTAGGGCTTGTAGAGTTAGGCCTCGTAGAGTTAGGGGCTTGGCTCTACATGAGATCTCATATCTTTTTAACAGTGAAAGCATTATGAGCATGTGAGTCTTGGCAACTTATTTTACACGAAGTGTTTTGGGTGGGATATAATATTACTTAATTATTAATTTTATTGTTATAGATATGAAAAATTTAATAAATATCAAATTTGACCATTGTTGTATGATATCATGAATGGACATTTAATACTGGACTGATAGCCTTCTTTTTAAATCTGATGGTAGTCATTTACCATCATTGCAGTAAAAGCAATTGTTTTCTTTTGTTTCATTTTACAAATTGTTTGTAAAATGGAGGTCTAAAGGACACAAAAAATAAATTTATGAAAAGAGACAAAAATGAGTTTTATAAAGTTAAAAATGTTGGTTTTCTTATTCATTGTGTACATATAAATAAATAATTGTTTTTTTTTTTTTATTTCTTACAGTATTCTGTGTGTTGGTGGCGCTGGTCATCTACCCTGCTTGCTTTGCAGCAGAAATTGAGCATAGCAATCGGCAGCTGTGGGAATTTGGTTGGGCGTATGGTGTTGGTTGGGGTGCTGCTATCTTCCTTTTTGGTGCCATTGTCTTGCTGCTGTGTGATAAAGAAACAGAAGAAATCTATTATAAGGAACGGACCATTATTCATGAAAATGGGGAGTCAAAAGCATAGACTACTTTGTAATTGTGCTGTTTTTTTGTACAATACCATTATTTTGAAGAAAGGTGCCCTGCCAGGGTAGGTATGTACCATCCTATACATACATTTTTATGTACTAGACAGTAACATAATTCCACACAAGAATATTTTCATTCCCAGTCCTTCCACAGATTGGAACTGGTACCAATGCAGGGATATGTCCATCACTATTAAACTAATGCAAAACTTACTGATCTGCCATTCTCCATTTGTGACCTTCCAAATAAGAAATACACCTTGTTCAGAGAATTGTGTTGCTGCCTAAAACATTTTGGCAAAGTTTTGATGCCTTTATCCAAAAGAAAATGTTAAATACAGTTCTTATTACTCTGTATTCCCTTAAGAATCTGTACAAGAATTTTTAAATTATTTATTGTGTTTGATTTGTGTGTTTTGAGTTTTGTTTTACAACCGTTGGTCCAAGAGCTGCTGCTTTTCCTTATGGTTCCAAGGACATGTGTTTGTGTCCTTGTGGTTACTCTTTCTTTTCCTTTGAAACCACATTCCCTTAACATCTTTGGATACTTTATTTCTTAGAAGTTCTTTTCTGTCGGAGGCACCAACAAATTAAAATCAGTTTTGTAATCATTTGATTTTTATTTAATAACTGTTCCTATTATTTAATATTTTATTAATAGTTTATATAAAATCCTATTTCTTTTGTTATCATATGATCTCATCTTTTTGGTGTTTTAATAATTTTGTAAACAAACCATCATAGAAAGATGCTAAAGAATAATTTTGTAAAAATTCAGTTCTTTTAATGAAATGCAAATTATAAGTTTAATAAAAAATAAACAATAAAAGGAAGATTCAATTGGGGGTTTTTTATTTTATTTTTGCTTACAGAATTATTTTTTGGGATCTTTTATTTTATTTTTATTTTTTTTCAAATAATTTAAATGAAATGATATCATCAAGAAAAGGAATATTGAAGTTTTGTTTAACCTTTTATTTAAAAGTTGGTTTGTTTTGAACCAAAATTTAAAAATGGTTTTAATCCTGTTTTATTGAAAAGGTTTCTTTCATTTGTTTTTCACAGAAATCTTAAGCCACAATAAGAAATGTCTGAACGCACTAGAATTTTATTCTAAAGCAGATGAAGGGCATTTAATTAAAACATTTGCAGCTACAAAGTTGTTTTAAGATTTTCTTTTTGATTGTGATACAGTGGTGCTTTTATTGTTTTCATAATTAAATACTGGAGTGCATTTAGTAGCATTTGGAAACCAAAGGAATGGGTTTTGTTTTGTTCATCCAAAAATCTATTAAGGCAGATTTGAAACATATGATTTGAACATATAGAAATATGCTTTTAATAGGATTTAGAAATTTATTTACTTTTAAAGATATAGTTGTTGTTGTTTATTGAATTAGTTATTTGTTTTTCAGATGCATTTTTTTCCCTTTCCATAAAAGTTATTACAATGACCAACTTAGAAATATTTATTTCTTAATAATAATTGAGTTGGTTTTTAATAAGTGTCTTAATACATTTGTGTTGCATAAGGATTATTTCCATTCTAGAAAGACAATCGAGTTTTATAATAGCCATCATATCTATAAATAACTGTTATGTTATATAGCTTTCACCTCACTTGCCTTTCATTTTAACTCCTAATGTAAATTTAACTTAATATATAAGTAAATCTATGTAAATCACATTATTTTGTAAATATCAATGCACAAATTCAAATATTGAACCACAACTCCAGATATTATTTATTGTTATTTTATTTCCTGTTGCAATAATGTTTAATTTTATTACTAAAAAAAGAAAATAAAAAAAAAAATGCTTTGTATACTTGAATGACTTAAATATTGAAATGGTGATTTTGTTTTTTTTCTAACAGGGGTCTTCGTATGCATTTCTTTCAAAATTAATTTTTAATTTTTTAATTAATAAATATTACAAATTGGCAAAGTAGTAACAAAGATACAAAAAACTTATTATCTTCTGTTGATAAACCTTAATTCTCTAATGGCAGATGATTGAGTTTGTGTTGTTTTAATAAATCAAGTGTGGTTTGAATGGTTTCAAATTATATTCTTTTAGTTATTTGCCATTAAGAGAATGTTAATGGTTTCGTCAAATAATCAGTTTAAATTTTTTTTTTTTTTTTTTAAATCATGATTTTGTATTTTATAAATTTAATTTTAAGCACAAGATTTTATTTCTATCGATGCAAAACAAGGTAAAATCCACTTACAATCCATGCCTTCAACAGATCGGTATTAAAATGAAAAGAGATTTGCTAAAAGTCTCTCCTGACAAGTTTTGTTTTTGTTTACTTTAAGAAACCCTGAAATAAATAAATATCATTGGAAAGAATTACTTTCTTCGATTCACATAATTATTGTAAATTATAAAACTCACAAACAAGATTTTAAAAGTGGATTCTACAATTGCTCTTTGAATCCTAAACTGGCAACAATATAGTTACATTTTTATCAGTTAATTTCTATATTTTTTCAACCAAATGAAGTTGATTTGCTTCAATAATGAAGGATTGTTTCTTCCTCACTTGTGAGTTGAATCTCTTTTCTAAACATTAGATGAAGTTCCTACTTTGTTATTGCCCTTTTTCTGTTAAAATTCAGGTTAGTGTAAATTTACATCCACATATAAAGGAAAGACATACAAAATATTTGCCATTATTGAACGTTGATTTTGTTTAATAACAGGGATGTTAGTGTTTCTTCTCCTTCAATGCTCAATTCACCCACAAACACTTTTACACACGCTTTTGATTGGTGGGTAATTAAATGTAAATAAATGTATTTTATATCTTTTCATTAATCTGAAATAACAACAACATGTTTATGCCTAATTTTTTAGAGATTATATTCATGTAATACTTTTTATTAATTGGTAATATATATTGTAAATTTAAAATGAATAATATATCTTTTTAAAAGATGATTGTGATTAAAAAAGGTCAATTTTTAAGAGAGAGAGACTCAGGTAATGACATACTCGTCGTTTGCAACATAACAACAATCGTCTGAAAAGAAAAATGCTTTTTTAAATTTAATTGGCATTTGTATCATCATAATTGTATCGAACAGAAATGCAAATTTAAATTTTTTGCTTTCAATAAAAAGAAGTGTAGTGTTTCTTCCAAGAAATTATTATTTGTTATTATTGGATATACTGAAGATATTGTCATTATGCTGTAGATGAGATAAAGAAGTAGTTTGTAAAGAATGTAAATAGACACTGGGTTCATTGCAGCTTTTATTTATTTTATTCTTAGTTATATTTAAAAGATTATATTTATTGATTGTAAGCATATTACTGTTAATTTAATACAACATTGTAGGTTTTTCATAAAATTAAAAACTGTAGTGGTTTTGTTCTCTTAAGAAAACAGGAATTGCTCTTTAATCTCTGAACGTTATCATTTTCTAATAGTCATTCACCTATTTGCCAAAAGTTTAAATAGATCTGTTATTTATTGATTAATACTTGGATGATCACAACTTAAATGTTGAAAAACTGAATTTCTTTATTATATCATTGATTTAAAGCACGATGTTATTTGGAATAATTGGAACAGGTTTACTCTGCAACAAAAAAAAAAGTAATTCCTTTTGGTCTTTAACCCTTCGAGGTTTGTTAGAAAATGATGATATTTTAAACTGTTTCTTTTCTTGGATATTTAAATAGAGATTTATTTTAATAAATATGTTAATTGATTGGAGTGTTCTTTTAAAAACCTCATGTTTTTAAGTTAATAGTAAATGCTTAATATCTCAACAAAATAGGAAGTTATCAAAAAAAAAATACAATGAAAGAAAACTTTATAAATAACTATAATAATGGAAACTAATATTTTAAAAAAACTCTCAAAAAATCTGGCAAAAAGTCTAAAAAAAAACTTTGTATAAAATATTAGCTCTATGTGTATATGTTTTGACAGATAGCTATTATGTACTTAAAAGTGTACGTATATAGAGATCTAAGATATTTTTAAAAGTTGTTTTGTTTCTATTTTAACAAAAAATAAATTCTCATTTTGTAAATAATTTTGATTGATTTGAAGTTACAAATTTCTAAAAGTTTCAAAGTGGTCTGCTTTCAAAACTTCCATCGTTTTTATAACTTTAAAGGAACATTTATTTATGTACATTATAATATTATGTAACAGTTTCAAATAAGGAAAAATTATCCTTTATATCTGTACATAAAATATGTAATTGAAATTTTCAGTAAAAAAAAAAAAAAAAAAAATACTGCTAAAATATTTTGCATTGAACATTTGTACCTGATGATTAAGACTTTTGTCATTTTTGTATTTATTTTCTTCATTCCTCAAAAAACCAGCTGCTATTTGACTATAAAAAGCTAAAAATTTAAAATTGGTAAAAATCCTTGAAGAATGTTGCAGCCGGGAACTAAACTAATGGAAGCAAAAGGAATTGGCCTTGATTTCTATGGTTGTTTTTTTGCAAAACTCTTTTGCTACAGATTGTAAGTTTTCCATTGTTATACCAGGATAAAAGAAAGATCACTGTGATGAACAGAAACATTAATGTGATTGAGTTCACAGAGATATTGAAGAGAGATGTCATCAATTCTCCTGTAGAAATCTGCTTTGCATTGGTAAGAGAAAATGAATTCAACATGAATTATTATTATTATTATTATGTCAAATAACTATTACCAGAGAACATTGCTTTTGAACTGTTCCAATGATATTATTTGATAGCGTTTGATGAGGCTTTTGTAATGATATGATTGTAAAGAGCCAAAATCAAGTGAGAATCCCAAACAATCAAGAAATTGTGGTCCTACTGTATTGATATAAGAATTCTAAATAAGTTGAAAAAATATTCAGTAAACATATAAAATAAAGAAAGTTATTTTGGATAGTTTCCCAATGATGATTGTTTTCTTAGAACAGTTGTCTGTTACTGCCTCTATTTGAAACTGAGCTACGTTTATTCATCCCATTGAGTGAAAACAGACAAATTAGGACACAACATTTTCAATAAGTTAATTTAAAATAAATAGATTATTATTTCACAATAATCAGAATATGTTCCAAAAGTTTTTATAAATAAAATGCACTTTTATTTTTCTTCACTTATAATAGAAATCTGAATTTGTTAAAAGAAAAATGATAATAAATCTAATTATATAACAAATCCTCCCATTAACTATCGTCAATGAAGTCATCCCCCTTTCCTAAAAGACACACACGTTTGGAATGGTCTCAAGTAAAATAGCCCAGTTCATATTAAGGATTTATTTTTATTCAAGAGATTTCATTGATTCTCTAATAGTTTTTTTGGATTTAGTTTGTTGATTTTTTTTTTTTTTTTTTAATTCTTAAAGCTATAATGTATTATTTTCTCTAATTAAAGAAATGACAAAATTACCTTGAAAACAGTCGTAAATTGGTTAAAAATAATTTCACTGAAATAAAAAATTATTATAAATCAGAATAACTAGAAAAAGAATATTTAAAACAATAAGTTGTTTTAAATACCTAAAACCTCCTTTCTTTGAAGTGATGTTGTTACAATTCCTTTCTTTTTATACGACATGAAAAAAAAAAAAACGAAAAAGTTACATTTGCTTTTAAATTGTGATATCTTGTGAATAATAACAGTTTTCTGTATCTTAAAATTTAATAATTTATGGATTTACCTGCTATTAAATAAACATCTTTTTTTATTTGTTAGATCAGTTTTACTTTATAGATATAAATGTGATTACGTATTATTTCTAAATTTTTACGATGTTTCCTAGTCTCCACCTGTGCAATTGAATGAGGTTAAAATATCATTCTAATTTGTGTGTCCAATCTTTTATTTTAATTAAATATTTTAATTTGGAATGAATCCTTTTGTTTTACTTAAATGAATAATTAAAAAAAAATGGTTACTGAGAAACAAATTCAAATATATTTCTAAATTAGGAAGCAGATATGTGCAATACAGATCTTGATATTTAATTATCTTTGATGACAACAAATCGTTCCAATAGAAATCTCAAGCAACTTGGCTGTCGATAAAATTAAAAAAAAAAAATGTTGAAAACGACAAGATTGAATATTCTAATATTGATGATAAAAGATCTATAGGAATTTCAGGTAACTTTTTTTTTTTTTTTTTAAATAAATAAGGTATAAAAATCTTCTTTCTCTAATCAATTTAAATAAAATTGTAATGAAGAAATATTTTTAGTCTACCTAATAATACATCATCATCTTTCAACCTTTTCCATGTGTCTCTTCTTTTATTCTTTTTCTCCATTCCTCTCGTCCATCCTTTTTACCTTAGATCCACAGTCACCTTATCTCTCCATCTGAGCTTGGGTCTTCCACGTTTTCTCTTTCCTCGCATCTCCAACATCATCACTCGCTTTCCTTCGTAATCTTCATTCTATCATCTCTGTCTACTTTCTTGAATTTTCCTGGTCTCTCTCTGATGTCCTCTCATCCATCTCATTTCGGCTACTTCCTTTCCTGGTGAAGCCCATAACTCAGTTACTTGAATTTTCTTACTGTTGGTAACCTTTGTAGTTATATAAATGTGTCTTCTTCCTCATCCTATGATCTTTACCCTACTGATTTTCATTCCTCTAACGCCTTTCTCCACTCCTCCAGCTTTAGCTCTAACTTATCCCAGCTCATGTCACACAGAACGATGTCATCAGCATATTCCATGGTGCTTCACACTTGACAGCCCTCACATCCATAATCAAGTCAAACAAATACAGACTAAGTGCTGATCCCTGATGTAATCCAAACCTTCTGTCGTACTGACACTGCTTTTAACTTGTGTCACAGCTCCTTCATATATTTCCTTCCCTAACCTCTCATACTTTTCTGATACTCCCTTTTCTCTTATACATCTCCACACTTCTTGTCTAGGCACTGTCGTATGCCTTCTCTAGGTCAATGAATGCCATGCGTAGCTCTGTCTGTATCTCCCTATACCATTCCATTAGCTGCCTTAATGCGAAGATCGCGTCTGTCGTCCCTCTTTCCAGTATAAAACCAAACTTTTTGTCTCCTAGTGTCATTTCCGGTCTTAATCTTTCTTCAATGATCCTTTCCCAAATCTTCATGGTGTGTGACATTAATTCTATCTCTCTGTAGTTATCACATTTTTATACATCTCCTTTTCCTTTAAAAATTAGTACTAATATACTTTTCCTCCATTCTTCTGGTATGTTTTCCTGCCTCCATAGTTTGTCCATTAGGTTCCAAATAATATCAATTCCATCCTCTCCCAGATTCTTCCATAATTCTACCAGGATTTCATCCACACCTAATGCTTCACTGTTTTTCTTATTGCATACTTCCTTCCTGTTTACCCTCATTGGCTCACCCTCTTCCCAAACCACTCTTGCATTTTCTTCTTTCAGTAATCTTTTGAACTACTCTTTCCCTTCCTGTCCCGGTCACTTATTACCTTGTCATATTCGCCTTTCATTTGTTTGATTGATGTTAAATCGCTTTGTCCCTTGCCTTTGCTATTCTTAGTTTCTTTCTCCATCTTTTTTTTTCAATATCCTCCTACGCTTCACTCACTGCCTATGCTCGTGCCACAGCCCTTTTTGCAATTTTATTTGCCAATTTGTATGCTTCCTTATCTTACCTATTCTGTCCAGTCTGAACATCCTCATTCCACCACCGTGTCTCCTTCTCTTCTGAAGATCACTTTTCTTATCATGTTACTGTTTTGCTCACATCGTTCTTGTGTATTTTCCGGTAAGTTTATTTCCTTCAGTTTCACTCTTTTCTTAAATTCAGTCCTAGGGCCTTCTTCCTTCAATTTCCAACTCTTTATCCTTTTCACTCTCTGCTCCCATTGTTTCTTTCATCTCCCAACCTGCAACCACTAGCCTGTGCTGTGTGGCCACACTTTCACCATTTATAACTTTGGTGTTCTTCGCTTCCTTAGGACATTTCTTGCGGCACATCATATACTCAATCTGGCTCATCATATCGCCACTCTTATATGTTAAGAGCTGATGTTCTTTCTTCTCAAAGTAGGTAGTAACTATTGCCAGGTTGAAAGCCACTGCGTGTTCAACAATTCTTTCGCCTACTCTCCACCCTCCATGCACTCTTCCTTCCTCTATTCCACTTTTTCCAACATGTCCATTCACATCACTACCCACAATGAGCTTCTCAGCTGGCTGTCCCCAAACAGGCCCACGGGTGCGCGGGAGGTAAGGCTCCCGACGTTTCTTGACCAATGGGATTAGTATGAGGTCGGGTGGTCAGCCCGACGCCTGCCCGCCTTTAACTCCCGGGAAAGAAACCTGGCACCCATTCTACAGAAGACTGGGTAGGCCCTAGGTCCCGTTTGGAGTAGGAAAAGAGCTTGGAAAAATTCCTGCCCTCTGCCGAGGCCGGGAATTGAACCCGCAGCCAAGCGACAATGAGTCTCTCTCACTCAGGTATTTCCTTTATCACGTGATTAGTTTTCTGCAGAAGTCATCTTTTCCATCTGCTTTGCAACCCACTTGGGGGCATGTGCACATACTATTCCTCCGATCTCAATGACTCATAATCCTGTCATTTCTTCTATTTACCTTCAACTCCTTATCTATTATAATACCAACCTACCTCTCAGCTCCTTTGGCTTGCTCCCCTTCCATCTCGTTTCTTGCACACATGGGATCTTTACTCTCCTTCTCTCCCTCAAATAAATTATTTCTCTGCTTTTTCCCCTTCATAATAAAACAAATGAGCAATTGAAGAAAGTCGTTTTATTTTTGTTGATAAGAAAGTATTCTTTGGATTTGAGTCTTCCTTTTTCTTTCCAACAAATTGAAGTAGATAATCAAGTCTTTTTCAGTTTTTATCATTGTTAGTCAAATTTTATATTTCTTTACTGCAAGATATATTTTTAAAGAAAACACCGATTGCCATACGGGTTTTGAAAAATAGCTTCAAAAAGTTTAGTTGGTAATACCTAGTAATAAATAATTTATTTTCGAAAGGTCGCGTCCATAATTGAAATTTTCGTCGGAATGAACAGCAAGGTCACTTGTTTGTCTCCTCATGGATTTGACAAAAGAATAAAAATAAATATGATTTTATATGTGCAATGCCACTCAAAGAAAGGAACTGTTTGTATTTAATTTTGTTTAATGAAGTGCTTTTGGGTATACAATATTGTTTGTTTTTCCATCTGCTGCATATACGAATAAATCAGAAGGTTTGCGACGCGTGAGCAGGCCACATATAGCTTCCATGTATGAAGCATGGATTTTCCAAATATAGTCCACACACTTGTAGCGATTATCCCTGTGCTTTGTTGATGGTCATTGCAAATGCGAGTCGCACCGGAAACTGCAAACGTTGAAACCGAAAATACACTCATCTGTTGAAACTTCTCGCACACCAGATATTGTAAAATGGTTCTACTAATTCAGAAACTTTTGCAGGCATGCATACAACAACTCACCAAAGTTTCATCACAATCTGATGAATAGTATAGGAACACAAACGGGATAAAGATACATTCATTTTTTGTATATTAAGATTAAATTTACAGTATATAATAACTAGCTGTACCCGGCATGTGCTGCAATGCCACTCAAAGAAAGAAAGGACTCGGTGAGAAGGGGCCATAAATATAAGGTCCCGGTGTCGATCGGGGGTGGACACTTAGGCCCTTGTGTCGCCATCCCCCCACCCAAATGTGATGGACCTGCCCCCCATAGGAGAGTGAATTTTTCCCTTTTTGCAATTGACTTGGGGGGGGGGGCCGAGAAGGGGCCCTAAATATAAGGTCCCGGTGTCGATCAGGGGTGGGACACTTAAACCCTTGTGTCGCCATCCCCCACCCAAGTGTGGTGTCCCTGCCCCCCATAGAAGAGCAAATTTTTCCCTGTTTGCAATTGACTTGGAGGGCCCGAGAAGGGGCCCTAAATATAAGGTCCCGGTGTCGACTGGGGGTGGGACACTTCAGCCTTTGTGTTGCCTTCCTCCCTCCCAAGTGTGGTGTCCCTGCCCCACATAGAAGAGCGAATTTTTCCCTTTTTGCAATTAACTTGGGGGGGGCCCGAGAAGGGGCCCTAAATATAAGGTCCCGGTGTCGATCGGGGGTGGGACACTTAGGCCTTGTGTCGCCATCCCCCCACCCAAGTGTGGTGTCCCTGCCCTCCATAGGAGAGCGAATTTTTCACTTTACACAATATTTGTGTAGTTCTCATTTTCACCACCAGGTGGATATTGGGTATTTCAGGGATTTTACCCCTTTTCAACCCCTTGGGGGGTCCGGTTTCTAATGTAGCCTATCTTTTCCGCAGGGTTCTAAAGAGTAATTCTGCAAAGTTTGGTCCAGATAGGTCAAAGGGCCTAGAAGTGTATAAAGGACAAAGAAAGATACATTCATTTTTATATATATAGATAAATACAATGATTAAAAAAATAAAAATTTAGAAAGATTATAAAAAACAACATATAAATTGTATGTAAATTAAACTTAAATCACACAATAGAAGAAAAAACTAAGACCTGCAAATGAAAATATAAAATAATGACAATAATAATAACTAGGAAGACCCGTGAAATATTCACGGAAATAAAACAAATTCCATATTTTTCAAATACCGTGAAAGTTTTGAAAAAACAAGATTGAAAAAGATGTCCTAAGCTCATTTTTTAAAAGCCATGACTTCCGTAACAGCCCACATATAGTTTGAGAGGCTAAGTCAAATTTTGTTAAAATAAAAAATTGATTTACCAGTTTCAACAATAACAATAACAATGCCCAACAGCCAATACCAATCATCCTTCCTAGGCAACAATGACAGCACTGTTCCCCTACTGTTGAGTAGTGAGCAAGCGGCTATCCCAGAGTTCAATGGGGTAAGAGCCGAAGCTGTGGAAATATGTAAAAACCGAGATTTTACGAACTCTCTGATAAATTTTGACGCACGAACTTAATGCATTTCAGTGCAAACTTCATTTATGTGTGGAAGAAAATCTCATTACGCGGATAATAATGGTGTAATCGCGCTCCGTCGTGCTGAAGTGGGGCGAATAGTAGAGCGCATGATTACAAATGGGCGTGACGTCACGACTGACGTGTTCTTACGCTGCACTGTGATTGGTTATTTCTCAGACTCTGCTTACAAATTTACAAATATCGGTACAATTTTTGCCTATTAATAGTATGATAATAAAAAGGTTGAAAGATTAATGAGGAAAAAAAGTGAATATCAAAGCTTTTAAAATAATATATATTAAATAGGCTTCAATTACCCACCCCTAAAAAAAGAAGAAGAAGAAATAATAATGAAATTACTAAATTGTTTGAAGGAGAATTTTGTGCCTAACGAAGAAATGAGACAAAAAAGGAACCTTTCTGTATTTTTTTTCTTAATATTTTTATTAATCTACTATCATTTATTAAAATTTAAAAATAGTTCATATCAAAAAAATTATAATATATTTTTTAGAATTAATAAGAGGAATAATTGACTGCTGATATTTATTTGATTATATCATACGTACGAATGTTTAAAGGAATATAATTTATTTTAATATAAAAACTGAGAATATTCAGAGCTTGTAGAAAAGGACTTTCTTATTGATTTTAAATAAAATATCTTAAGAGGAAGGGAGATTTTTTTTTTTTGCTTTTAACATTTATTTGATGAAAATAAATTTTTAATTAGTATTTTATCGTAACACAAAAAAAAACTTTATTCTTTTTTATTATAATAATAAATTATTTATTTATAATTAGTTATTATTTATTTGTAGACGAGTTATTTTTCTCTTAAAACAGTTAAAATATCCCACTGCAGGCCTATGTGGCCTTTGGGGTTGCGAGATATAAGGCTTACGTGACCAATGGGCGTAAGTTGAGGTCAGCCCTACACCCTCTCGCCTTTAACCCCTAGGAACGAAAACCGGTACCCATCCAGCAGAGGGCTGGGTAGACCCTACGACCTGTTAGGAGGAGAATGGGGCGTGGAAAAATCTCCCATCTGCAGCCAAGGCCCTTACCCACTCGGCCATCTTTAAACAGTACTTTGTTCCATTTCCTCATGCGCCGAACATTCCGAATGTAGCGAAATTCCATTCATACCTGAACAGCTAATCCCTTTTGAGCAAGTCTTTTACCGACAAACCTGGAAAGCTTCTTGGCTCGTGCGAAGACGTCCGTAAAGAAAATCTCTTCACAAGTCAGTTCGTTCTGTTCTTGCGGAGAAAATTTTCCTGAAAAATAAAAATTAAAAAAACCAAGCAACAAAATTAAAATTCTTCCGTGAAATCTCTACACTGATCAATTTCAATGAGTCAAAATATTTATTTTAAGGTAAGAAACTGGTACTATTATATATTGTAAATTATTATATATTATTTTGAGAAACTGAAGTACAAATATCAGTTGTTTAGAGACTTTAAATCAGTTGAATGATAATTCATTTGAATAATGACATCACTCCTCAAAGACTACTAAAAGTTTAGTAATGGCTGCCAATCCTAATAAACGAAATTGGAAATACTGACCGATAGCTTCCTAGGAATGCCTAAGCGAGAACAAATACCTCAACAAAGTATTAATGCTGTCGTAAAGAAAAGAGTTTCACTAAATCAAAAATCGATAAAATATGGAAAATTATTGAGAGACTAGTTGCAACCCGTGAAATATTCACGGAAGTAAAACAAATTCCACATTTTTGAAATACACAAGATTGAAAAAGATGTCCTAAGATCATTTTTTAAAAGGAATAAAATCATTTGCAATTCTGAAGATCGTCGATTTTGACGACGTCCTCTTAGCAGCAAGCCATTGCTCATGCTGTTCTGGAGTTACTTCAGATCGTCGGTTTTTCTTCCAGATTGGCGGTGGCCCACAGCAATAGGATCTTGCCTTTCCGATTCTTTTTATCGGGAGAGGCAAGGTTGGGCTGATGAGTCCGTAGAAGGACGAAACGGCCATACCCAACTTCTCTCCTAATAATTGAATCGGAAAGGCAATTTCTATTTGATTCAGGCGCTGTTCTTTTGTTTTCTTGTCTCTTTTTGGTTTCTTCAATTCATCTCACAGCACGTTAAACTTTGGCGTTTTTTTGCCTTATTTTCTCAAAGAAAAATTTTATTTTAAAAACATCTCAAAGCCTAATAAGAAGTTCTAAATAATAGACGAATTATATATATATATATATTTAAAAAAAACAAATCAGAACATTAAAGATTTTTAAATGATAGAATAAATAAAAATTATTGCATTCAGATAATAAAAAAAAATCACACATAATTTGGTTAAGTAAGAAATCTATTTAAAATATAACACAAATTTAAAAAAAAAAATTATTGCAATTTAAAAAAAGTAAAATTACTGTAATTACTTAAATGTTGTATAATAAATCATTACAATTTTGTTATTAATTTGAGATACGAAGTGAATTAATCACAATGATATCAACTTATATGCAGTAGATTCCCGATTATCCGAGTTAATGTGGACCAAGACTAACTCGGATAACCGAAAAACTCGATTAAAGCGAAAATTGTAACTAAAATAAATCGTATAGGTTTAAATGTATATTTTAACAAATACAAAAGTTATACAGATACATTTAATTGCCGAATTCCATATGTCATTTTCCAGCACTCCAACCATCCACTACTTGCAGTGAAATCTTCTCCAGCATCGAACATTTTATGAGAATGCTTTTGCTTGTAGCATAGGCCCTAATATTGGACCTCCCTTCTCTCTCAATTGGGTGAACCACAGAAATAATGATGTTTTTTCGAATTCACACTTTTTCGGTAGTTTTTTTTTTTTTTCCAATTTTTTTCGTTAATTTTAAAAATGGAAAATGTAGAACCAAAAAATAAAAATCCTAGAAATATTTGATAGCTCGGTTAAAGCGGAAACTCGGATAATCGGGGTTTTACTGTAATTTGCTAATTTCGTCTGTCTGTCTGTTACTCGATATAATTAAGCTATTAAGAAAGATCCAACGGTTCTCAATGGTACCTTTGAATCAAGGGTACTCAAATTGGATGAAAATATTAGTTCATTGTGTCATTCCATGTTGTTTCCATGAAATTTTATTCTTGAGAACTGACCTCGACAACTGAAATTCTAACAAAACATACGTTCAAAACCAAATAATTTTGTTACCACTGCATCCATTTTAATGATATTTGGCATACTTACTCAGTTGTTTACGCTGATTTCGAAACTCAAAACCATTTTTGCCGTAGAAGCTTCGTTCACAAGTTAGCACAGTATTTAGATTACATTTACTTTATGTTTGATAGTTGGTAATAAAATGATTTTTCAGATTTTTTTATGCCTGTCATCCGACAGGCTTTGCTGCTAGTGTTGTTTATATTGGCTAAAAAATGCGTTTAAAAAAAAAGAGATGAACTTATTCTAAATTATAATAATTATTTATAACTATATTTTATTATCATTAGTGTTATTTTATTAGTTATCAATGATTATTACGATGGAAACTAGTTGCATTTTATTTTTGAAAGAATTTCATATATGAGAAATAATTGTTCTGCAAAATAGAATTATTCCTTATTAATTCAGTTTCTTTGGACCTTTAAAATTATGAGCATTAATATTACTTTAATACTACGATAATTTATTAAATAAAAAAATTACAAAACTTGAAATATATTTTTACAGAATGTTACGTTACAGATTTGTTCCTTGTACATCTACGCTATTATTATTCAATAAAAAAAAAATAAAAAATATATTTTTATCTACTCAAACTTATTACTTATGTATAGTGTGTCCACTAGCAGATGAGACTTGGCCACGCCTACGTCACGTGGTACGGGACAGTTCTATAAATCCATTTGAGGGGTAGATGTTTTTTTCTATTTTCAGTGCAAATCGTTTCTTATTTATAACAGAGGAATTGATGATATGAAATACGACTTATATACTCATGGACAAAAAAATTAGCGCACCAAGAAATAATTGCGGGATCGTAACGAAACTTGCAATGAAGGTACATGTCGGGGAGATATGCAAATGATTAGAAATGCAGCGTGATTGCGCATTACTTATAGCCGGTAGAGGGCGTTGAACATCGTACTCTGTGGAGTATAAAACAGGTAACCAAAGCTTGTTTGAGTGTGCTGAATCATTTACAAAGGAAGAGCTGAGGTAGACATGCCATTACGCTGTGTTCGAAGACAGTATACGCAGTTTGAGAGAGGGGGAATCGTCGGGATGATGGAAGCTGGGTGGTCAGCTAGGCGAGTAGCTCGTCAATTAGGCCGCTCTGATTGTGTTGTGAGGAGGTGTTGGGACCAATGGACCCGAGAGATGTCATGTACACGAAGACCAGGCTCAGGACGCCCTCGACAGACCAGTCGTCGAGAAGACCGCCACATAGTCAGAAATGCACGCGTACAGCCAACTGCTTCATCGGCCGCCATCCAGGCACAGGTAGCACCTTCACTAGGGGCCGCTGTGTCTTCTCGAACCATACGAAGGCGCCTGGCTGAAGGACAGTTGGTATCGCGGCGCCCATTACGTGTGCTGCCCTTGACGCCCACCCATCGACGCCTCCGTTTGGAGTTTTGCCGCGCACGAGGAAACTGGACTGCAGCGGAATGGAACCAGGTCGTCTTTAGCGACGAATCCAGATTCAATCTCGGCAGTGATGACAATCGTGTTCGTGTGTGGAGAGCCCGTGGTGAACGCTTCAATCCTGCCTTTGCTGTACAGCGACACACCGCTCCCACAGCTGGTGTGATGGTATGGGGTGCCATTGCCTACAATACACGGTCACCCCTAGTATTGTTCCGTGGCACCATGACAGCCCAGCGGTATGTTCATGAAATCCTGCAACCACATGTGTTGCCACTCATGCAACGGCTCCCAGGAGCCATTTTTCAACAAGACAATGCTCGGCCTCATACGGCAAGGGTGTCACAAGACTGTCTCCGCACTGTTACTACCCTTCCTTGGCCTGCCCGATCCCCAGATTTGTCTCCAATCGAGCATATCTGGGATCATTTGGGACGACGAGTTGGGCATCCCACGAGTTTGAACGAACTAGAGGCAAGGTTACAGCAAATATGGAACGAAATGTCTCAAGACATCATACAGAACTTGTATGACTCAATGCCCGATCGTATCGCATCGTGCATTCGCGCTAGAGGGGGTCCAATGGAGTATTAACTCCTCCGTTCTTTTGCCTTTTTCTCTGAAATAAATTATTCTTTTTCTTTGATTTTCTTATCATTTACGTATATCATTACGTAAAGTAAAGTAGTCATTACGTATGTAAATTTTCGTTTCATTTTGACGATTCCTTCTTGGTGCGCTAATTTTTTTGTCCATGAGTGTATATCGACTTTTCTTATATATAATAATAACTATGTTAAATTTTAACCGTAACAATATAGAAAACTGATTTATTGTTTAAGAACTGTTATATTTATATTGTTTCTTATTTATTTAAATTATGAAAAATTATAATTGTATAAAATTATATTAATTAATGTAAGTAACAAATATATACACTTCATGGTAATAATGTTTTATTTAACAATTAATTGTTGCCAGTTAAAAAAAAAAAAAGTTTAAAAACAATCCCGTAAAGTTCCTCAGAACATTTATAAATATACAAATTAAGACCATTGGCATTCGCACCTGTACTAAAAAAATAAAAATAGAATTAGATTGACAATAATAATAATAATAGTAATAACTGCATGAATTACAACTGTAAGCTTTGATATAATGGATATGAAAATAAAACTAAAATAATATAATATTGTTTGTAATAATAATAGTCAATCAAAACACCAAAATAAAATTGTTAGAATAATCAAAAATAATCAACAATACTGCAGGTGATGATTTAAATTTTTAATAATGAACGATCGTAGCTGTTTTTAACGAAATTATAAACACTAATTCTTGACTTTTTTTTTTTACTATTTTACTGTTTGCCAGTCTTATTAGGTATTAAAAAATAAAGAATACCTGTAATATAGGTGCTGATAATAATTTATAATTATTAACTGTAGATTAATTAACTTTGTTAATTACATAATACAAAAGAAAAGAAATGTAACAAAAGTTAAAAGTTAAAAATTCAGAGTAATATTCTCATCAATTACTTCAGCGATTAATTAAATTTTAACCTTTTTAACACTTTTTAGTGTTTTAGAATTATATTTATTCCAATTAATTTGACTGAATAATTTATATTTTATATAGTTTTCTAATCTTAGACCAAAATTATTATTCCTTTTATTGATTTGAAAGATTTTTAATTATAATTATATCTAGTTATTATACAATTATATCTAGTTATTTTTTCATTATTTTGCTTATTTTTTTCCCTATTGACATTATAAATGTTATTCATAATTATTTTATAAATATTTTCTTCTTTAATAGTAAGTATTTTTAAAAATTTTTCTAATTTTTTTTTCCATAAATTTTTCTTTTCCAACCCTCATCCCTATTGTGAAATGGATTCTGCGTTTGAAGAGGCGTGGCTAAGTCTCATCTTGTGGTGGACACACTTTACAGTATAATTCCAATGAACTACATCACATCTTTATCTTTTATTTTCATTTTTAATAAAAGTTTTTCCAAAGTTTAATTATTTGTTCTATTTACAAATCATTACACATTACAAATCATTATACATTGATTACAAATATTAAAATCATTCGGTTTTGTATAAACTATATCTTTTTTTTGATATCCCTGCAAGAGACATTTAAAAATTTAATAATATATTTGCTAAAAACGACACAAAGTAGCCAAAGATAATAATTCATACTTAACCAATTGGAAAATCAATACTAACAGTTCTTACAAATTATTAACTGGTAATTAATTCTGAAAATAAAGTTTTCATTGTGTGGGAATGCATTTACTAAGATTACTAAAAAGTCGTTTGTTTTAAAATCAGGAAACTGTTTTTGTAGTAGTGGCTTTTTTTTTTTAATTATAAGTAGGTTGTTTATCTTTAATAAATCTGATTTTTTTTCCCATCAATCTGATTCCGAATTTTTCTTTTTTCTTTATATCGTTCTCATTTGTTCAGATTTTAGAATTAGATATTGAAGAGCAACACTTAAATCAACTGTATTTAGTTAGCGTAAGTACCACTTGACAATTTGTTTTTAAATTGCTTTATAGATATTGAAAAAAGGTTACAATGCAGAATTTACAATAAATATCACATTACGATGAATTTATTTATCAATATTTAGAATGGAACTTCAATTGGGAATACACCACTCCTCTAGACAACAAACTTTTAACCTCTATTACGTAGTCTTTGATATCAGCTTCGAAAAAATGTTTTAGTTGAAGTCATTGGAAATCAAGAATTTTGTTTTTAAAAAATAGAATTTGCTTTTGAGAAAAAGAAATAGAAAAATTAAAATGGTTGATAATCCCTACGTTTTAATAAAAAATAAAATACTAAATTAAATTTAAAAAACATCTGATTGTCATAATTAGAATAACCTTTTTTTTTTTTCATAATTTTTCCTAATAGGAGAATTTGGAGGAAAAAAATATGAATTTCTTTTACAATTTCTCCCTAAAACGAAAGCAAGCCAGCACAGTAAACACAAAGCAAAGTGATAGTGTACAATTTCCCATCTATCAAACGCTTGCGTTGTACAAGCGTCACTACTATTGATTGACGCACAAAACTCATTTATTCAAACTTATAATTCAAGAGTCAACTACAATTTCCATCAAGGTCTCCTCGTACACCGTTTCACATACAAATAGACTAGTAGGAGTCCAAGTGGAAGCGATGACATATTTGTTCTCTGTCGTTCAAAAACGGAAATGGCCTGAACCGTAAGTCGGATTTTTCTCCAAACTTGGAGAGTTAACTAAGAACGACTCATGGGGCTCTCAATCTCGGTTTGAGGTGTTTGAGTGCTATACACATATACGGGAATTTTAATAGCTCCAGCTTACAGAGTCGCTAAAAGTAAGTTGCCATTTTAAAGAAACAAAATCGAATAATAGCACACTGATATTAGCTTTCGTATGATATCGCTTTAGTCACCCTATAGTTACTATGTTTAGCTTGTGAAGCTGTGGCCCTTTTTCAGGAGTAGGGGAGTGGAGGCCAAAACAATGGTGCCCATATGTTAAGTTGGACCATAAACAAGTCCCGTATCAGATTAAAACAAAAAAATAATGAGGGACTTGTGGTTGGAGCAAAATAAAATGTTTTTAAGTTTAATCAAAAAAAAGTTATGACCAAATTGGCTGGAAATCCGTCGATTCGTTTTAGCAGATGAACATCATTCAGTCCAAATGAAACAAAATGACAACTTCGTCTTTTAATTAAACCTAATAATTATAACTGATTTATGGTTGTTAGTAAACAGAGACAAACATTAAAATAGTCAAGAAAAATAAGATACAAACTAGGCACATAGTAGGAACTTTGCTGTAGGAACTGAAAACCGAAATCATTAGGATCCTATTTTTATTGTTCATTCGTCTGAGAACGACTGGCTCATGTAAGGTCCCTCTGCAGGTTTCGTTTCTTCCTGGGTTGCTTCTCTCTAGGATTTGCACAATAGGCCTAAGGCTTATACGGTGACCAGACGTCCCGATTTTTAACAATTTGTCCCGCGTCCCGCGGCATTTTAAAAAAGTCCCGATTTTTTTGGGGGGTTTATTGAATTCCTTTTTTTGTTTGATTGTCGAATTGGAGATTCCTTTTTTTTTGGTTGTTAAACCTGGAGACTCCGTTGTTGTTTTTTGTTTTGTTTGGTTGTTGAACCTGGAGATTCCGTGTTTTTTTTTTTTTTTTTTT
>JAFIDM010106191.1:20084-35663 GCA_023159025.1 Thereuonema tuberculata | reverse complement strand
CCCCCCCCCCCCCCCCGATCAATGGTGTCCCTCTTTGCCAATGTAAAAATCTAAGGCCATGGTATCCATCGGTTGAATCCACTGTTTTTGTGCCATCTCTCCCTGCAAACATGCAAGGGACACGCATAACACATGTTAAGCGTTGATGCAGATATGTTGCACCGAGTGTGGCAGGAACTCGACTATCGGTTGGAAGTCTGCCGAGTGACCAAAGTAATAAATAAAACTTCCTCTGCCCATCCATGCTCTTATTTTACTGTACTCTGCGCCATTCTCATACAACGTCCTTATCAAATAGTACCATTATTTCTGAAAGACCCTGTATATATACGAAGATTAACTTCCTCTTCTTATTTAATATTTTATGTATTTTAATACAAATATTTAACTATATATATTATTATTGTAGTAGGTAGGGTCGTACACACTGACCTATATACAGGGTGATTCATAAAGTACTGGAAAAATACGCCTATAAAGAACGAACATCAAAATATTTTTGTCAAATTCGATGTAAAAAAAAGTAAAATAGGGCATGGATTTCCGGATCGAACGTGTGATTCTGAATCGGATGATGGTGTCCCCATTTAAGCCTTTTTTTCTGCCCCTATGAAAAAAAAATGGTCGAGTTAGCACCCTTCACAACCGGGAAGAGCAAGGAAAGAGAAGTGAGATTAGAATAGGCTAAGTTAAATGGAGTATTGACTCCATTGGGTTTATTTCAAACACAAGAAGCCGGGGGGGGGGGGGAGGATTATTAAAACAAATCGTAGCGAGTTCGTTGGATTTATTTCAAACACAAAGGAACTCCCTCCGCCATAATTTAATTTGTTTTATTTATTCCCCCCTCCCTCCGGGCTTCTTGTGTTTGAAATAAACCCAATGGAGTCAATACTCCATTTAACTCAGCTTATTCTAATCTCACTTCTCTTTCCTTGCTCTTCCCGGTTGTGAAGGGTGCTAACTAGACCATTTTTTTTCATAGGGGCAGAAAAAAGGCTGAAATGGGGACCCGATCATCCGATTCAGAATCACACGTTCGATCCAGAAATCCATGCCCTATTTTACTTTTTTTTTTACACCGGCTTTGACAGAAAAATATTTTGATGTTCGATCTTTATATTTTTCCAGTACTTTATGAATCACCTTATATTACTTTGGTGTCCTAATTCATTCCTCTTCTTCCAATGCTTTTTGTACAATGGAAAGATCAGTGTAACCGTGCATCGTATCAAATTTTAAAGAATTCCGTTTAGCCAGTGCCGGATCTAGGAATTTTATCAGGGAGGGCAAGTCACTCGCTTGCCGCCCCTGTAGCTGTTTTTCACTATTAAATTATAAAAAAGCCGCCCGGGGCAGTTGCCCCCCCCCCCTCCTTTAATCCGGTACTGCGTTTAGCCGTTTTAACGTAAATATGCACAAACATAGAAATGGACAAAAGTGCAATCATGGGATTTCAGTAAAAAATACATTTAACGACTGGGAAAGAAGCTAGGAAAAAAAAATCTTTAAATTTGTTCAATTCGTTCGTTATTCTTGAGAATCACACCTTTTTATATTTTTATCCTTTTGATAAAAGACGCATTTCTATTTTTAATAGTAAATTATAAGTGTTTCCACTAGCTCTTGAAAGTATAGGCTCCCACGTTTCTTTGACGAATCGGGATCAGTTAAAAATTTTCCAACTATGCTGATCTAAATATATATTTATATATTAATAATAAAGAGATTAAATTTATTACGATGTAAGTATTTTATTATCATTTCAAGATAAGGTATAATTGAAAAACAATTAGAAAAAATATTGGATATCAAGAAGCTGAATTTATTATAAATTTGATATTTTTTTTTCATTTTCTTTAATTGAAATGATTATCTTTTTATTAGTAATTCATAAATTGTAGGAAGATATTTATCTATTCCTGATGTGTTAATCTAAAATAAAAATCTCATCCTATATTACTTTTATGATTGTTTTTTCGTGTCCATCCGGTTACTTTTCGATTCCGGATTATCTCCGGGGTTGTGAGTGCCTTCCTTCCCTCCCCGCTGTTCGTTTGTGGCTGTGTGATCGTTAGGCCAGATCCATTGGCGCCTGGTGAGGGTGGATGGGAAGGAGCCGGCGTCTTTGTCATCAGTGGGCTGTCGAGGGCCCTGAGTGATCAGGTGCAGGCGCTGTCTTCGTTTCCATTCACTTGCTTTATAGCACGTGTCTTGCATTTGGTTGGAAAACGTAGGTCTTTGGTGCATCTAATAAAGAATTCTAATTAGCCCCTCACTCCCCCCGGATACTTCCTTTGGGCGGAAATTAGATTAAAACCTAAGTTATTCAAGTAAAAAAGGATCACACGTGTCTCAGTCGACGTCCCAGGTAGGACCTTTTGCTATGATTGTCCCAAAATTGTCCATTTGAAATGTTGGAGTGAGCGTAGGGAATGAAACGGAAATCAATTGTAATAACTTAAGAAATGGAAGGAGAACCATTTGCTTTTCACCGTCCCTTCCTATGGCTAAATAGAAGCTTTCCAATGCGAATAATTGCCTTGTATCGGCTTTGTAGCGATCGAAGTTAAGGGATCCAACCGATCCCAGTTAGGCCTAAGGGTTGTTGGGTTCGATGCCGCAAAGGAATCAACACTTGGCGAGGGTTGGTTAGGCCTAACATTGGATTGTTAGTTTTATAGCTAATATTGATTTCAAACAATCAAGTAAACCACTTCCTTAACTTCCTCTTTTGACACAGAATTTTGAGTTGTTTTTATTTGCATGGGAATTGAATGAAAAGGTTTTTATTTAGATTCTGTCGTCAGCTGATTATTCGTTGATTTGTGTTTTTCACGAAACCTTCTAATTTTTGGTGGATTATTTTTAGCGTAAGGAACCTTAACGAATAAACTCAAGATATATATATATATAGTTGAATTATATTGAACATACAACAATAGAAACATAATAATTACTTATGTACTTCCTTTTCTGAAGCTTTTTAAAGAAATTCCTTCTTTTAATTTATTTATCTTTTTGTGAGAAATTACAAAGCTTATCAAATAGCATTTATCATATTTTTAGGAATAAGTTGTAATAGAATTAATGCTTTAAAAAAGAGACTATTTAAAGGTCAAATTAGAATACTTAAATTTCAGTTATTGACCAAATCCTTAGACAGTAATTATTCTTTTTATTTTTCTTAGAGAGGAAAGAAATGAATGATTGGAATTAAGATAACGAAGAAACAAAATATCAATGTTTCCTGCTTTTTTTTTCTTACTTAAAATAATCTTATCAAACATTTTCAATTCAGAGTTAGATTGCTATGTGGATATACATTTTCAAAATCTGTTTAAGGAATAATTATGAGGAAAAATTTAAAAAAAAAAACAGTTAAGAAATGGGATGGGGAGTTATTTGGTCAGTTGTTGGTTAGAAACAATAAAACTGAAGCAGTTTTTGAGATACCACGTGACAGGTTTCATTATTTTTTTACTGTTATTTTATTATGTTTGAAAATTTCTTTATTTACTTGATTTCATTGATAGAAAATTCAAGTGCAATTGTTTCTGTTCACTGAGATTTACCTAATTATTACAAAGATGCTTTTAATTAATGGTTTTCTTCTATAATTTTTTTAATTTCTGTATTTTATTAATAATTTCAATAAAATACATGAAATTTATGAAACATTCGCAGAAACCATCTGAAATTGATAAAATAAGAAAATACAACTGTGTCAATTGCTACAAATTTCGAAGAATTTTTATTTGTGTTGATTTATTAAATGAAAGACTAATGACGAAGATTGAACTTTTATTTAAAAGTAACTTAAAAACTAAGTTCAATTGGCATCAGTAGTTAAGAAAAAGATTATTAGTGCGGTTCCATTAAGTAGAGGTTGTCTTATAAATACTAACATGAATGAGACTTTATTGTTATTCTTACAGAAGATTTTATAAAATTAAAATAAAACACTTTGTTATTTTACTCTTGGTTTGTGATCATTGAATTTAGAAAACGAAATGAACTCAATTGAAAACCTTTTTTCCTCTGAGCTTTGTTTTCTTCCTGTGATGTCTTATTAATTCACTTCAGGTAAAAATGGTTTGAACCGAAATTCCATTGAGTAGAAATTTATCCAAAGTGTTTGTTTTCTACTCCTTTTTACTGGTTTCTTCATTGCTAGCAAATGATTCAAAGAAAACTTTAATTTTAGATGGGAAAAACTTCTAGAAAATGTTACCGCTTAAAGATTAGGCTAAAAAATTTCCACTTACTGATTTGTTCCCAAAAATTAATATTATAAACAGTAATGGAGAAGTTTTCCCTTTGGCTAGTTTCATAAATGAAGCGAATCCATGTAAAAGTGGTTTCATTAATATTTTTTATCAATATTTGTTTCAGCTCCTTCCTAATTAATGAAGGATATTAATTCTAAAAAAAAAAATTGTGAGAGTGTATTTTTGGATAGATCTGTAGTTCTTGCAGTTGATTTCACCGTCATTTAAAGAAAACAACTCTTTTTTTTTTTTTAATAATAATATCTTGTATTTTAATGGAATGATCTGAAAACATTTTTAGGATTTACCAACTGTAATGATTTTGTTGTATAAATTATAAATATAAAAATATTTGTTAGGTTAGAAGATTTCTAATTAATTGCTATTTCAAGGTTTTATTACAAAGAAATACAAGAAGGAAATTCGATAAGTTTCAGTGAACTTTTTCAATGTATGTATGTATGTGTGTGTGTCTGTTTTTAAGTACAAGTAAACTTTGAAATACTTGCTGATAGCCAAATCACACGGTCCTATTTTTCGCCATAGTCCTGATCACTCGCCCTACCATTGAAGTGGCTTTAAAACAGGCTCTAAAATTTAGAGCATTTCAATCACCTGTGATTGCCAGGACCGGCGAAGCTGTGACGTACCACTAAACAAATAAGACATATATCCCACCTCTTGGCCACCGCTTCAATTGAATCCAATGTTATTATGAATGAAGTATCGCAGTCAGAAGATTATCTTTCGAAAATACTTTCACTGAAATAAATTCATTCTGTGAGTCAGAATGTGCAGATGTCAATTTGTTAGAGAGATTTTTCATTTTCTATTGAAGATTCATCGCGTTCGCAAAGGGTTGTGGGAGTATTTGCTGTTGTTCGAAAACTTTGCAGTCGTAATGCTCTCCGCTTGTTAAAAGTTATTCAGTATTCTATGGAAATTGCGTTGCCCAAAGGCATTTTTAACTTAACCCATAACAAAAATGAAAGTCGAAAGTTGTAGATCTCGTCGCTGATTGGTTCATGGCTCTAAAAGACTTTTAAAAACAGCGCCTATCACATAAAGCATTTCTTCACATTTCAGTGACCGTTTGATTTGGGAGAATAATAACAAATGATAGAAACATATCATAGAAAGTAATGATATTTTCAGTGAAACAAAACAATGACACAAAAGTAAGACAGTGTGATTTGCCTATTAGTGAATCCCCTTGATCTCTACCTCGTCTTATGGAAATAAGAAATATGGTAATGTTTTATTGACTGTCCGGAGAATTAGGTTAGTTTTCCGTTGTATTCATTAATTATTTCAGGCAAGACTAACCTTGTAGATTTCAAACGCATGGAGGCGCCTACTATAGTATAGTATTATATCATATGCTTTCTTGCAGTCATTGTGATGAGCTTTAGCGGCCTATCTAAATACTATTGGATCAATGATTAGCTTTTCCTTACAGCCTGTGTTTTGTCAGGCACCTTTTTTGTTGTTTAGATGAGATGTGCATTTCAGTGGAGACACAGGCCGTGAAGTATTTTTATATTGTTGCGGGATACGTGATGGGTTGATAGTTGCTGGATCGTTTGTGTTAGGCTTTGGGTATATTACTCCTTCCGAAAGGGATGACATTTGTGTGAACAGCTTGTACCATCTCTCTTACAATCCTTTTAATGTTGGATATGAGTTTAATCAGTTGTTGTTATTGTGTGATCTGTTGGATCTTTTCAGATATATTCTATTCTTCTGTTGCAACAGCATTAGATTGAACAGCTTTAGACCAAATGGATTTTTTTCCAGAATGTTTCGATTTCAGTTTGCTGAGGGATAGAAATGGTGGTGATCTGTAAAATGTTTTCTCATTGTTACGAAAGAGTTTGTTTTGATTCTTGTGGAGGGAATAGACTTTGGTTCCACATCTTCACTAATCTTTGTATTTGAATTTACCTCCCAAGAAACAAGAAGCTTGCTTTGTAACTAATTCCGTTGTATGGTTTCTCTGTTTCTATTGTGTCAAACACGATGGTTAATAATCTTATTATGGGGTCTTATCCAGTGTTGATTTTTTTAGGCCATTACGATGTCTGTCTGTTGTAATGTGTTGATGTTATCTAACAAATGGTTATTTCGGAGATACTCAGATAAGTAGGTATCGTTTAATATTTCAGTGATAGAAAGTAACTTTGTCTGGGTTGGTCTTTGGTTAAGCCTTCACTTAATAGAATAAATTTCTTTGTTAGAATACAACGGTTTCTTGATTTGGACTGTGTCTGTATCGACATTGACTAACTAGTGTCGGTGGTTGTCATTAGAAACTTCTAGAAGTTCTTGTTTGACTTTTGTTATCTTCTTTTATCCGAGGTCTATGTAGACACAGTGGCGATAAATCAAAAATTATTCGTAAAAACAACTAATCCTTGATTTACTAATTAACCGTTGCTTATATCGAAAAACTAAGATAACCTTAAAATAGGCCACATTTTAAGCTTTCATTAAAAAAAAGAAGAATACTGAAATCGAACAAAAGCTTTCAGAGAGAGTCTTTTTTTCATCCGCCTTCTTGGATTTGAATGATTGTAAATACAATTTAGAAAAACAAAAAACAAATTATTAATCAGATGAATAAACCAAGTCACGCCTTACCATGGAATCGAACTTGCAGTCTTATGATCTCTGGACAAAGAAGAAACTACGACTAAAAAGAACTGGATGGTAAAAAACATATTAAGAGGAAAACAAATATTAAACATTCAAATATTCAACATGTAATACATTCAGAAGAGACAATGATTTTAAACAAAACTAAATAAATAAAGGCTTATTAGCTTTAGAGAATTCCTTTGTTTCCCTTTGAATTATTGCTGCTTTTATTCGAGGTAATTCCTCTTTGTAGCAAATACAAGCGATGGAAGAATTGCAACCATTCAACTTCCTTTGGTTTTTATCTTCATTTCTTTTGTGAAATAAGTCTGGTAAAGGTGTCCAACTACAGGCAATTCAGGCCTTTGGATGTATAGGCTCCCAACGAGTCTCGACAAACATGACTATTTGAGGTCGTCCCACACCCTTTAACCCCTGAACAAGAAAGCCATTTGACTAAGGGAATTGACTCTGTCTCCTTTAGTCAGTCCAGCACTGGATCCACAAGATAAGTTGAACATTAAACTAAAGGAACAATCTCTTAATGAATATTTATGACGAGAACACATTCCCTCGCCAATTTTTAAAAAACGATGTCGATTTCGTTGAATTGCCTTTGATGAGTTCCGATGGCAATGGTGGGATATTCTCGTAGAGCCGTATTTCAGGTCGAGGGTTGCAGATCAAGTACATCCCTTTATGGCAACAGTCGGTGTTCCAATATTAACAACCACGTCATGAACAGGCCTCCTTGTTCTCCTGATAGTAATTCCTTTTGGATGCATCACCAGGACTGTGACAAACAGAAGAGGTTCAGTTATTTTTCTGAAATCTCCTGCTTCGACGGATTGGAAGGTCATAATAATTTAATCATACAATTATAGGTTATTATTTATTTTTTTATTACAAAGGGAAAAATATAAATTGAAAATGTATTTCCTTTCCTTTGGATCTTTGTTTGCTATAAATTAATTTATCTAAATCTTTGAAAGAAGCATTTTACTCTATAATTCGTAAATCAAAATTCTGGTTAAGATTTTTAGGGAAGTATTTTTTCTAATGTATTTTTTTCATTTCCTTCAGGCAAGAGCAGTCTGATTACATTGAAAACTGTTTCAGGTGTTTTGTTTTGCCGACTGTTGTTGCTATCGATCTAGGATTTTATCTTTCTTCAGATTAAAACTCAGAGATAAAATGGATCACAATAGCAAGTTTTCTTGTTTTTAAACTCTATATATTAATCATAACTTATATGTAATTCTCCTATTTCTCATTTAGGCAGGAACCTGAGTTCTTCCTTACTTGGAGAAAGTAAGCTATCGGGATTTTGATTAACCACACCTAAAAAATTGTAGTTCCTAAATTAGCGCCTCATGTCCGCCTGATGGCGAAAATTGCAACTGAAATATTTTTGTGCAGAATTCTCTTCCGCCTCCTGTTCTTAGTGGACACGAAATTTGGCGTGTTCTTTGTCCAAATCGAAATGATACGTATTGGAGGGATTTTCAATATTGGGGCTCTTAAGGGATGTAAATGGGGGGAGGGGAGGGTCTCCTACACTGCTTGAGATGGAAAAACGAAATTTAACATAAATATTCTTTGTCGAAATTGAAAAGATGCTATTTGATGGAATTTTCGATATCGAATCGTAAGGGGTGTGGGGAGGTGAAGGGAGACAAATTTTGTTGAAGAATACTGTTACGGAGTAAAAGATCTTCAGGCTGCAAAATAAGAACACGACATTAATTTGTACTGATCACGTGATGTTTTTTGGGGAAGGTTTAAAGTGATAAGGGTGTGGAGAAAGGGGTGGGAAGTCTCCGATCTCGATATTAATTTCATATCTAGAGATCTCGAGTTACAAAATTCAAAGAGAACATAACTTTATACATATCACGTGATTTTCTTTACTAACTGGGAAAGTTTGGAAGTGATCAATTTGTTTTTCATCCATATCAAGACATGTGTTTTTTGTAACCCTTAAGAAGAAGGAGATTTCTTCTTAAGTAATGATAATTACATGAAATAAACAAAAAGGAATAATTCTCTGAAAAGCAATATTTATGGAAGGATTTGCAAATTATTTTTCTTTTAATAATCTGAATTATCAATAAATAATTTTATAACAGAAATTGATGGTGTGAAGATCAAAAACTAGCTAAAATACGGAAGATACTGTCTTACTAGATTTCGGTTTGTTTGTTGTTATTTTTATTTTCTTTCGAGGGAAATAAATTCCCAAATAGAAAGAAAGACTATATTTATAAGAGTTTTCTTTTTTTTATTTAACAATATTTTACAAAAAAAAAAAAAAAAACCAAATTCTAGAATGAATTGAAATCTTATTTTCCTTAAGAAGATTATTAATATTGTTTTTCACTGTTTTTGTTGTCTTAAAATTGTAATATAATATATTAAAAAAACCAGAAATCTTTATATTTTATAAATTATAATCTTTGTTATATCAAAAAATCTTTCTTCGCATGGGTTTCTTTTGCTGAAAATTGATTAAATTGTCAACTACTTATTTCAAGTCGCCTAAATTCAATTACTTTTAATTAAAGTTGATTACAATGCATTGTAAGAATTACATCAATTGTCAATGAATTATTTATTTCTGTTCTTTTCTATGGAATTTTTAAAATATTCGTCCTTATAATCTCTCCTCAAATACAGGCATTTCAAATATAAAAGATTGATAATCTCTTATATTTGAAATAGGAACGTCACGTTTCAGTGATTCAGAAATTATTCTTCCAACGCATTGTTATTAAAAGATACTGTAAACTTAATGAGTATAAATTTCACAATTTGAATTATAGAAAATATGTAATATTTAGAAGTATATTACTGACTGACTTCATTTGTATCGTTTTTCTCTTCAATCATTGTAATCTTATTAATCTAAAACAGCCTCCGATGTTGGAATGATGTTCATTTATAATAAAATTGCACTAATTTAAAATTTAAGAATGAAATGTTATAATATTTTGTTCAATATATGTGTTTTTGAAGATAGGTCTATGTCGTAGTCTGAGCAATTCTGTTAGTAAAAAGCAAAAACCTAAATTTTCTCATTACATTGATCTCTCGCTATTTCGCGCTTCAAGTCTCGCGGCTTCACTGCATCGCGGATTTTTCAAAAATATTCATGGAAAAATAAAAATTCAAAAATACCGCCCTATCGGAGGCCGTATTGCGGAAAGCAGCGCTGTTTCATTGTGATACGCGAGAGAAACTGCGTCCTAGGCCAAACAGAGAGAGCGGTTCTCTCAGAGGCTCGTACATACCCACAGGAAGTCAGACAAGGTACGTGATTGGTTCCCGGCGCGGATTTTCACCTATTGCTGGGGGCTGTGGTCCCCATTAACCGCGATAAACGAGGGATTACTATAATTAACTTTTATTAGCGGCCCCCTAGGTTACAGCTTGCCTGTAAAACATAGGGACCGCTCTTGCTTTTATGCTTGCTGGATGTCACACTCTGTATTGGCCAAATGGTTTGAGATATTAGAGTGAAACCTTCACCATTGTGTTCAGCATCAAAAAGTAGGTGACCACGTCCAAAAAATCAGACCTCTAGGACCACTCCCTGACCGCCAAGGAGTGGTTTGCTAATAATATGTTGCTAAAAACCAAGAAACCTGATATTACTTTAATTTCCTTATTATTATAAATGTGATTGTTGCGAATGCAAAAGGCGCAATTGTTGTGTTTATTGTGATTGTTGTAGAACTGCATTATAAATGTGATTGTTGCGCATGCAGAAGACGCAATTATTGCGATTGTTGAGATTGAAATTGAAAAAATATCTCGACGTGCGGAAAAACGAGATGCTGATGCAAAGCGAGAAGCTTCACGCTTGCGTGCAGAACGGTCTCGCTATAAGTCAGAGGCAAGAGACAGAGAACGAGAAAGAAATGCTGAAGCATATCACCCATCTGATCGCTTCCGATAAAATTTAGTTTATAAAATTGTGCATATTAAGGGGACGCTTTGCTTTTGACACTGTCTAAAAGCATTGATTATCTTGTTTTTATCCTATTTGATCTGAAGGAGGAAAGTTTACTAATTGTTTTGATAAACAAATACATGGAAGTAAAAGAGGACTGAGAGTCCGACTGACGAACATTTAGTAAAGACTTCTATTTGAAAAATGATTCCCAATTGGATCAGTTTAAAACAGATGTACAGTCGGATCTCTATTTAACGAAGTCGCTAAAACACGAAAAAATGTTCGTTATATGGAAAATTCGTTAAATAGAGATTCACCTTTTATTATTCAATATTATTAAAAAAAGTAATAATTTTAATGACATAATGCTTACTTTACCACATGCGTACTTAAATTTTACTAATAAAGTCTATTAATTTTGTCTGAGTTTTTTTTCTTTTTTAAAGTGTTTTCGCTCTTAGTATGTCTCGCATCTTTGCAATGCGCCAAAACCCCTTCAGTATTTTCTTCAAATTGTAATCCGCATCGGATTGTTTCAAATGATTTTAGCATTTCATCATTCGAAGGTTTTTTGATTTCTGCATCATTTCCATTTTCACCATCTTCATCGCAATTCATAGCTGTATTGTTTTTATTTTTCACACTGTCCAAAATATCCGATTCAGTTAGTGTTTCCGAGGTCACAACTTCACAGTCAAGTGAAAGATAATCATCAATCAGCATATCATCGTTAATTTCATCTTTTTCCCTCAGCTGTATCCACATTTCTTTCATTTCCTCTAAGGGAATATTAATAATAAAAACATTTCAAGGAGAAAAAAAAATTAATACAACGAAAAAGTTCGTTAAATAGAAAATGCACTTCGTTATTTGGACGTTATTTCACTAAGAAATTAGCAAAATGTTCTTGGTTCCAAAGAAAAGTTCGCAAAATAGAGAAATTCGCAAAACAGAGGTTCGTTAAATAGACGTCCGACTGTAATAGCTTTATTAAGTTTTGAAGGTGTAGAGGAGAAATATAGAAACTTTCTTTTAACGGAATTAAAAATGATCATTTTATTGTATTTAAAAAGAAGATGATCTTTTGGAAAATACTTTTCCTTAGAGGGGGAGAGATCTTACGTAGAAACACAAAGAATAGAACCTTTTTTTAGCAACAATATTACTACCATAGTTTTAAGCTTTATGAAACGAATTGTAATTATGGAAATATATTAATAAACCAGTCACATATTGCTGTATTTTTTGTACACGTTGAGTTTGAGGAACTATATTTTTTAAAGTACAATCAGTGTCACTTGATTGCTAACTTCATGTGTGACATCAAGGACAGTTTCGTTAGAAGCTGAATAGGTAGATTTTGTTGCCTTTCAATAAAAGAAGTAATCGGCTAAAGGAAAGAAGAAATTGATTTAGAATAAAGTACAAAGAAGACAGAGTAAAGCACTTGTCTGTAGGCTGGGTTCAATCTCTGGTAGGGGAATTTTCCGTGATTATTTCTTTTTCAGACGAGTATCACCCAGACCTCTACCAAAAGATACCTGTGATCCTCTCCGTTCTGCTGTTAATCGCAGGAGACCAGTCTTACTGCTTTTTTTTTTTTTTTTTCTCTCTTAAATATAAAAACCATTATACTTAGGTACAGATATTGTAGCAGTAAAATAATATGAAACACCACTGTTTACTCATTTGGATTAAATCCAAAATAGGTTTCTTACAACAAAGTAGTTGTGAATAAAACTGCTCTTCACTTACCCATTTGCTATCAGTTGTTAGATTCCTTCTGACGGTCAATTTAGGTAAAGACTGAATCTTTTTTTTAATAGGAGAGTTGAAGCAAATCAAAAGACAATCTTTAGACCAAATTTTACATTTCAGGCTTTGCTACAATTGCAAATATCTAATGAGCATTTGTTGATCCATCCGAAGGATATTAAAACGCTATTTTAATTAAATGCCCAGTAATATTAAATTAAATAATTCAAGAACAAAGCAGTGATTGATATCTTATTTAATAGTTTATTTTGTTTAAATTTGATGACTGTCATTGAATCATAGGAATTTAGTTAAAATGCAGAGTTCCTATAAATTTCTTGGTGAACGGCGCCATTAGGGTTCGACACCCTTTTTGATCACATGAACAATCATTATATATATATAGATAGATAGATAGATATCCGAACAGTGAGTGATGTGGATTTGAAACATGCCAATACAAAGACCATATCACTGTTTCTGTGAAGATACGGCCAATTTATCCTCACGTCATCAGCGGAACAAGTGACAAAAGTGGAATTAAAATTTAGAAAATCAAAAACGCAATATTCTAAGACTTTGCTCTTTTTTCTCATTTTTTATTATTTTCTTTATTATTTGATACAAATGGGGAATCAAATGAAAGGTCCTGTTGTAGAGGCATGCAGGTTGATATTTGTTAAAAGTAATTTTAATAAAGTTTTCGTAAAAAATTGACGCCTCCTACAACTGGAAAGTGGTTGAATCCGAAGGAATCCCGGGGATTAGGTAATTTTTTTTCACTTAAATATCATTAAAAGATTTAATCTGAATTGTCACTTAATTAGGATTAGGAGATCTCAATTTCTATAGTGGATTCTACTTGTCTTTAGATTACAACGATTTTACTTGTGCTAAAACTATGTAAAAAATTAATTAATTTATTTGGAAGCTTTTTTTTGTCTTGCAAGGCAAAAAAACAAAAATGAATGTAAATAATAATGTGGATGACTACAAGTGGACTGTCCTAGGATCCACCCAGCCGTCTATTCAATGGAAATTCTCTCCTAAATGAGCTTCGAATGAAAGCCTTTGAACTATTCATAGCCTTCATAAATTTAGTCATTTTAATTAATTAATTAAAACATTCTAATTGTAGAATATTAGTAATAATAATTAGTTATAATTGTTAGTAATATTATGAGTAATAATCATTTAATTATTTTTTATTATTATTATTTCTTTACTTATTTTGAAATTCCTTGGTTCATTAAAATGAATTCTTATATTTCCTTGTAATTCATTTCTTTTTTCTTTTTTCATTTCAGAATTTAATTGTGAATTTGGTTAATTGTAAATTGTGGCTATTTAGTTAATATTTTGCCAAATTATTAATTCGTTTCTTATTTATTTATTTATTTATTTATTTATTATTACATCTTATTATTGGAGTTCTCTAAATCTGTCGGCAATTCAGGCACTTCTTGTTAAAAGAATCTGGGAAGTGCAGAAGTCGATTGCCATCTGTTTACTAGTTGAATTTTTCGTCGCTAGATGTCACGCTAAGATTTGTTATGAAAATTCGACTCCATTTTCGGCCGTTTCCCTGTGTATGGGATAGAATAAGAAATGTACATTTTTTTTTTTAGAATTATGACGATTGTTTCAAAACCACTCATAAATAGAAGTTATTGTAATGTTTGAAGCATCTTAGTTAATAGATTATTAACTTGAAAATCAGTACGGTCTTTTTGTCTCTCTACAAATCTTATAATAGGTTGTTTTAGTAGTTTTATAATAGTTTCGACAATTTGTCACTTTTTTCGAAATTGTTAAATTGTAACTTACGTAACCGTTAAAAAATACTTTGTTGCTTTTAAAAGTTTAGCTTTATTAATTGTATAAAATGTCTTTAGATCTAAATATTTTGAATCCTTTTTTTTTTGAGAATTTAGCTCAAATTTGAAAACTGTCGATTTGAAATAAATTTAGGAAACACTATTAAATGAAAGTAAAGAAGGTTTAACGTGCATTAATGTAATATGAAAAGGGAAGAAAAATCTATTTGTGCATTTTATAGATTTTTCTTCCCTTTACTATTAAATTAAACTTTCGACCTCTTCTTACGAACTTCTTCTTTAGTCTATGCAATATTTCGATCGGTTCCATTTTCCAATCTTTTTCAGACAGAACAAGTTTACTTCATTCTCTAAACCAGGGATCTGTGGTTTTTATAATGGTTCTAACCCTTAGACTACTAGAGCTTACTAATTAATGATGTCATTTATAATAATGAAGGAGCTGATGATAAACAGCCCTCGATAGTATTTTATTATTTTCTAGAATTTAAAATAGGAATTAATCATCATCTTTTTATTCCTGTGTGTTAATTATTTTTTTAACGAATGTATAAATATTTCACTCATTGATTTAATAATAATTAATAATGTAATTTACGTAAATATCTTACTAATTATTGATTTGACAGTGCCATTTATAATAATAATTAATAATAAATTTAATTGACATAAACTTCACATTATCAAATAATGAGCTAGTTGTGCTTCATATCAATAGTCCAATAGTAAAGTCTGAGACAGTTGCAAGTTATAACAATGTATCTGTTGGCAGCAATGGAAAGGCTCCAATTTAATTTGAAGTTGGACCAAATGGACCGGCGGACCAAGAGTTGTGCACCACTGGTCTAAACCTATTCCCTACATTTTCGTAAAATTGTAACAAACAACAAGTTGCAAATTAAATATGTAACTAACGAAACAATACACACGTACATAATATATCTGATAACAATGCACACGTACGTATTATAATATAATAATATTTAATATTCTGTAGATCATTTAAATTTCTTATGTTTTTTTTTTTTACAATTTCTTTAAATAATTTTACTGAATAATCCTTTTTTCTTATTCAGGTGCGGATTTTCTTTTACTTTGTTACTTATTTCGCCGCACGTTAAGC
>JAFIDM010106191.1:0-19684 GCA_023159025.1 Thereuonema tuberculata | reverse complement strand
TAATCCTCATCTGATAACAGACATAGAATTAAAGATAACCATAAGAGCAGATTCTAAAGACAAAATATTCTACATCAAAGTATTCATCCCTCGGCCACCATCATCTTGCCTCAATTGAATCAAGGTTATTATGAATTAAATATCAGCACTCAGAAGATTATCTTTCGAAAGAAACAATACTTTTAATAACTTGAATCTGAAGAAGGAGTGGGCCATGATAATTGAATATACTCGTCTTTGAGCATTTTTCCACTCCGGCTAAGGTTTTCATCAGGAGATGCTAGTTTCGTCACTGTCCACTAACTTCCGTTCTAGCAGTGTGTTCGCAATGTCACGGAATCAACTTCTCCAAAACATTAACAGAGCTTAACTCCACTGAGCAAGGCTTAAGGAACCGAACCAGAATATTGAGTCAACCTCGCCCTTAGTGGGAAAATGCATCACAGAAGAAAGTATATCCAATTATAATATCTTTACTGAAATAATTTCATTGAATGCATCAAGATGTGCAGATGTCAATTTTTTTAAAGAAATTTTCCATTTCTTGTTGATGGGACGCCACGTTCGCAAAGAACTGTGGGAGCATTTGTCGCTCTTCGAAACTTAAAACTTTGCTGTCGAAATGGTTCCGCTTAAACAATAGAAATGTTAATAGATTGAAACAGATGGACAACAAGTCATTGAATATTCTCGCCAATTGCGTTGCGTAACGAAAACTGAAAGCGGAAAGATTTAGATCTGATTGGTTGTGGCTTTAAAAGGTTTTCCAGTGCGTAATGTTTCTATGATTGTTTTATTTGGGAGCAGAAGAATAAATGATACAAATGGATCATTCAAAACTGTGGCTATTTCAGTGAATCAGAAGAACGAAAACTAGGACCTTCAATGGGAAGAGAAGGAGACATTCCAAGGCTAAAAAGAGCAGCAAGATACCTCTTCCATTTTCTACATGTCCTATTACACAAGTTCTATCACTAGTTGTTACATTGTAAGTTACTGTTAATCATAGCTGACTAAACTTTTCACAAAGGAGACCTTCCTTAACTCAACAGAATTTATTGCCATTCACTTTCTTGTAGATATTTTTTTCCGAGGCAGAACTTTTTATTGTAGGATGAGGAAGATTTCTTCTACATTTGTGGATCAACTGATTTCCATTTTTTTTTTAATTTTAAATTTAACAATGTCTTTCCTATATTTGAATTGTGGAGACGTTCCTTTGACCCATTTCTATTCTATGCTGAAAAAGCAGCTTCTTGATAAAAGAGCCTCCTCATCCTTTCTCTCCTCCTTTAGAATCACTTTCATGTATAGATTAAAAATACATTAACCTTTTCTTATCCTTGGGTGTCTTTATTCATCAACAAACAACAGACTACGTATCATTTAACTATTTAACACTACATCTTCCACCCACACTTTCGTTTTCAGCATTTGAGTTGACACTTCGTTCTTTTTCTCCTATTTTTCCTTTATTAACAATCCTGTAGGATATTTTCCTTGATCTTCAGCGCTTATTTCTCGGTCCTTCCCCCTTTGGAAATACTTTAAACTTTTCTAATAAGACATTGATGATGATAGTAATATTATTCACAATGGAAATGATATGATCCTACATTTTCCTTCTACTCTAAACCTTGATGGAAAACTATTTGTACCATTAGACACAAGATAGCTTACATTGTTATCTTTAAAAGTGCCCCAAAGACTCCTGACATTCATATTTTCTCAGTCAGATTCTTTTCTTTAAAAACTCTGGAATCAGATTAAAAGAATAGAAGACGCTTCTCCCATCGACGTTTAACAAGTCTTAAGGAGAATAGGATTCCAAAATATCTATTATCAACATTTATTAAAAACCATTCCACTTCGATTCACAACGAGAAGCAAATAGTAAAATATTTTTTTCTTTGGTTGAATTATTCTAAAACTACTGTAGAACCCAGTAGGAAATGCTCAGTCATTTTGTTTCAAGTTCTTTCGATTTTTAACGAAATTTCGTGGACTCATTTATTTTCCGTTTGTTCGCATTTGCTGAAGACATCATTGATATCAAGTAAAACAACAAGATTATGATGAATATTATGAAAAGATTAACCCTCTTACTCCTACACACTGTTGATGATTTGTATTTATCAATAGAGAATATTTTCTTTGATTTTGGGGGGAAAAAAGGTACGATGGATTCTTGAAATTTGGACTTGTGAAAGATCTCCCTAGATTGCGTGGAAACAGTCCTAATAATGATATCAAGTGACATTTGCTCTCGGCTCAATGATATCAAATCCTTATCCTCAAGAATTAGGAGTTCTTCGTTACCATTCAAATAAATTAAACCTTATGTTTAATTGCGAGACAATTACCTGTGAATACACGAAGCTGTTTTTCTTGTGCATCAAAGTCATTTGTGAGATTTTCCACAAACAGACCAAAACCTCGTTTCCTTTTTTCAGCTTAAATTTCTGAGTAATCTTTGATCAAAAACGGAAGTCATCTGTGGAATCTAAAAAATAAAGTGATCTTAAAGCCAAATTGCTTGAAAGTCGTCGTTTCTTCTACTATTTAGGAACGTTCTGGACTTGTTTTACTACGACTATATAAAGTCTTTTATATGAACTTAAATGTGGGAAAAACCAAGGTGATGAGAATAAGCAGGCAGGAAGGTAGTGTTAATATATCCTTAGAAGGAAAGATTATACAGCGAGTAAAGGCTTTTAAATATTTGGGAAGTCTGGTGAAATGGGATGGAAGTTGTACTGAAGAAATAAGAAGTAGAATAGCAATAAGTAAAGGAGCATTTGAATAGGTAAAGGCACTGTTAACAGCACTAAGTATTTCAATAGAATTAAGGAAAAGGTTTGCTAAATGTTTGTTTGGAGTGTGATGTTATATGGTTGTGAATCATGGACTATTAAAAAGAAGGAAGAGAGATTTCTAGAAAGTTTTGAAATGTGGCTTTGGAGAAGAGTGTTAAAAGTAAAATAGTCGGATAGAGTAAAGAATGAGGACGTTTTAACAAGAATAGGTGAGAAAAGAAAAGTGTTAGAGAAACCATACGTAAGAGAAAAACATCTTGGTTAGGACATGTGCTACGAAGAAATTGTCTACAACAAAGAATAATAGAAGGAAAAGTAGAAGGAAAGAGAGGAAGAGGAAGAAGAAGGATTGGAATGCTGGATGATGTTAAAAAGGGAAGAAAGATGTACAGGATGGAAGAAAATGGAGAACGTCCAATTGAAACCTGTCGTAAAGACAGTTACACCAGAGAGAGAGAGAGAGAGAGAGAGATTTAAAACGATCGCAGTAAGATCGTTTGATTTCATTTTTTTTCTCCAGTTGAAACCTTGTAACGTTTACTGGCTTTGTTATTCTACTGCCATCCAGCTCCTGACTGTCTGATCTCTTCGCTTTCAAACATTAGATGAATATATTATTCCAAATACATTGTATCTTTCAAACCTTTAATAGCTCGTATTAGAAACATTTAAAGGTTAATTATTCCCTCCTCAACGCCGATGGCTATAAGTGATTAAAATGCATGGGGGTGGCTTTTTCTTTAACTGAGATCCATATTTTTTTTTTTAATTTTTGTTTCTTCATTCTTTTTACTTCTTTGTATTTCTTAGTCTTAACATTTTCTCCAACAGAACAGAACGAATGGAAGATCAGAAATTTACATTGGAATCAACAAAAGAGAATCTAGGAAGAATCATTCAGAACATCTACTCTACAGTTCAAGAAGAAATTCAAGGAAAAAGGAATATAGAGGGAAGATAAAATTGAATAAGTTTAAGACCTCCTGTTCCAGAGTTAAGCTCTTCCTCCACCAACAATGCTGCTCGAAGTGACGACCACGGTGATGGACAATTCCATTGTACGAGGCTTCTGGATTCCTGGGGTATTGTGATCCACCCATGTAAACGGAATTTCCATAGGCCTACACGTCGTGCAATCCCAGATTTAAGAAACCACACAAGTCCATTGGGGAAAGGGAATGATAGGAAATCCAATCGTAATTCTAGACTGAGGAATGTTCACCAAAGGAGCGTCATTGCTATAGATTAGTTCTATCTCTTGGAAGTAGACATCAGTGGCTATGACTGTGACAATCGTGAAGCCTTTGAGAACTTCTCTTTCCATTCCGATGTCCTTACTTCGTCCACTGTGATGACTTATTGTGAAGGGTCTTGTGCGAGATTTCTTGCATCATTGGTGAAGTGTTCCTGACCCTAACTGACCTTTGTCGCACTACTATTTTCCAATCATATTGTAGGACATTTTGATATTGGGAAGGGCATAGGTGTATCCTTCCCAGAACGACGTTGTTTTCGCAGACATTATTCAGTCTGTTCAAGAATTGACTTATCACTATTTACAGAATAACAATGTACGCGATACATTATATCATGTGTAGGGTGGTTTGAAATCGTTCCATTTTCTCTGCCTCCGTAGATGACTTCAAATAGGAAGAAGTAACAACTAAAAACCAGACTTTTCTTGCTAAGACGTCTTTTTCTTTATTAGTCGTCAAGTTCCTGTTTAAAAAGTCCGTTGAAAAAAACAAAAAAAAAACAATCTTGTTGCTAAAAATTAATTCGAATTCATTGAAAATATTTTTAACACAAATTCATTCCTCAATGAAAAGAGTTTGAATTCTATAGGAATTGACTTTGAATGAAAAAATACAGAAGATTAGATGATAAACCTACTAGTTAAGTTTAAAGGAGATCTATTTAATCAGTGAAAGGGAACCTTGAGACCAATGGATGTCTTTGGAATCTCCAGGGTTTAAACTTATTCGATATCTTTTATTTGAAAAAATTCCATCTAAGATTATTTGATTTGTTTTTCTTTAGTAGAATAAAAGAATTACAAAATATATCTAAAAGCAAATACTTATTAACAAAACATTATCCACAAAAGAGTTCGTTGGAATTAAAACATAATTATTTTGTCTTGCTTTATAACTGTGCTTTCCAAATGCTTTCTTTCTCTGATTTTTATAATCTATAGAAAAACTGTAGTTGCTGTTATTAGTCTAGGAAATGAGGCTTACAAACTATTCAAGTCTGTCTGTGTGTTGTTATTTAGTGCAATCAATGGAAATGACCTAAAATGAAGAATAATTTTTCATTTATTCTATTCAAATGCAAAGACATTGTGTTTATCACAAGTCGAATGATGGAGGATCACAAAATCCAGCTCTTTCCTGTTGTTGTAAATTGGAATGGATTCTATTTCTTTTGCTGTTTTCATCTTTGTAAGATTTTTAAGAACCAAGGCTGAGAATTGAAGATTTTTTTAAAAAAAATTTCGTGGAAGATTTTTATTTGTCAGTTAAGTTTAACTCTACTCATAATTTAGTTTTTTTGTTTGTTTTTTGTTTTTTTCCCTCTCCCAGTTTTTGCAAATGTCGAAATAAAAACAACTGAATTGAGGGATTGTGAATAAATATTCAAGAGATATCATTGCAGTTTCTGTTACAGTTCTTCTACGTTCACGGATTATGTTACGAACTACAGTAAAACTCGCTTAAGACTCTCTTCAAAGGACCAGCTCAAAAAGAGCGTCTTGTGGGTAAATTGGAAAAAAACAAACTTAAAAAATAGAAAAATACATATTGTTCATCATCCAGAAACTATACAAGATAAGGCTGTCTCTCGGCGGCGAAACGGTCGTGTGTATTTTATCATTGCATGTCTAAAGTTTTCTCTCATATATTCAGGTGTATGGCTCTATTACTGTGTTCAATAATACGCAGTACACGTAAATTGCTACTTCAAATACATACTGAAATTTGTTATTTTTCTGATGTGCTGGGAAAGAAAGTATCTATTTTCGTTTGTTTGAGAGTCTGGATATGTGTTGCAGCAAAACAATTATCCATTTTGTTGGCGTAGCTCAACATTTCTTCAGCATGTTCCAAAGAGGACAGTACTTTTCGCAGTTCACCTGAGTATTGCAAGTCAGCAGTAACTGTAGGTGTCTTTCGCATTCTGCACAATCGTTGCATTTCATCCAAACTCCCTCCCACCACTCCGTTTTGTTCCATTTCAGTTCTTAAAGTGGAAGGAAGTTTACCCAGTTCTTTAGCGATTGCCTTTAGTTTGTTTTTTAGCTGCATATCGTTCGTCGTACTTTTTCAAAATGTTCAGCTTGCCTGAAATCGATAAAACTTTACGTTTTATTCCAGTTTTACTAGTAGCACTGGCCATAACGAAATCACTGATACACTCCCCAACGATCTAAACCATTCGATACATTCACTAGGAATGAGTCAACACAACTAGTACAATCGCTCCTTCATCTGTGTGACAACATACCTCTAAAATTGAAGGTCTTTTTCTCGGACGAAACAAAGTAACTAAGAAACGGAGTGTTGCGTGTGTCAGAACAAAGCGAATACAATATCCGCTTTGGTCAGAACGGTTGGAGAGGAGATTATGAAGTGGGGGAGAAAAAGAGAGAAGAGAGTCTTATCCGAAAATACAGAGCAGAACAAAGCGTCTTAACAGGTGGATTTTACATTGACTAGTATGGGAAATGTCCAGGGACCGACGGCAAACAGCGTCTTAAGCGCGAAAACGTCGTAAGCGGGGGCGTCTTAAAGCGAGTTTTACTGTATTTTTTTTTTTTTTTTTATAAATACAAAGAAATATTTAGTAATTTTAGGTAAATAGATTAAAGACGAAATTAAAAATGTTAGTAGTAGTAATTTAAACATTTGGTGTGACATCAATGTTTAGAAACATGTTAGTTCCACAGCAATACGATTTTGAAATGTTTTCTAAATTTCCATTTTTAATTGAAACGTTTTCTATTCCTTTATTTTTTGCTAAATTCTTTAAATTATTATTCGATTTATTGTCATTATTTTTATTTGTAATTTATAACATTCCAATAATATTACATTTATCATTATTTAGGTTTTTCTTCAATTTTTCAATTGTAAACTTATATATTTATTTTTTTTAATTATTTGTTTTCTATTCTTTATTTTTTTTCTATGTAAAATTACATTCTTTTAAAATACAAATGTGTCCACCCTTTTCAGTTATTGCTTTTCTTTTATAAACAGGAATTTTTAATAGCATCATTTAAAATTAAGTATTTTAATGCCACCCATTTGAAATGACCTTGAGAGCGCCGATCAACAGTGAGAGATAGTGACGGCTTGCAAAAAGTGATGACGTCACAACTTTAAGCATTGTAACTTTAGCATTTTTTTTAACCCCCTTTCAGTGGAAAAAAGCAGCTAAAATTTCGTATACGTCAAATACTTAAGGTCCTGAATAAATGATAAAAATTTTAAGGGATGTTTCGGACTGACAAGCCTAACTATTCCCTTGTAAGTAGAGTGGTCAGCCTAACGCTTATCCGCCTCTTAATAACAGACGTTAATTATTTTTCATTTTGAAATTCACAGTCTCCCAATTTAAATGTCACCGAATAATGTCTTGTTTCTTTGGTCATTTTGAAAAGCACTTTTAAACTATTCAGTAATTCTTTGTTGATTGATTGAGAACCACTGTGTTATCTCGTGTCAATTAATGGTAGTTTCTCATCATTGTTCATTAGCAATGACGTTGATGTCTATTTTCATGATTTTATGACATTAATTTGGTGTTTTTCTAGTTTACATTTTTGGTCATGATTTCTGGAAAAATCCCCACTGTGCTCTGGTTGGATCTTCTTAAAACTAGACGTGCCTATTTACGGATGATCTGAATTGAAAATGTTTTCCAAGTGGGTATTTAGCGAGAAAATAGAAAACATTGGAAAGGGTTTCATGCAGGAATAATTCACTGTTTTTAGAAAGGCTTTGAAATGAATTGGAATTTAAATTACAATAGAATTAATTATTATTTTCAGAAAATGGAAGATGTTTGTCTTCAGTAGAATTTAAAAAGAAAAAGAAACTTCAAAATAATAAAAAACAGGAGATCAGGGAAAGTAAGGATATGAAAGAATATTTATAATAAAAATAAAACATTAGCAGTTTCGTTCCATTGATCGAATCTCCATTCTTCACTGATGTATACAAATACTTGCACATAATGAGTAAAGTAATGGGACTAAATGTAATCAACAAACTTTGTATAGATACGTACTGTTCGGTTTTGTTTACGAGAACCTTCAGCGCTTTTGCACATGCGTCAGGTCTCCTTCGATTTCTTCCAAATAGGGGCGAGGAGAAACAAAGATGGGATGTTTACCTTTTATAGTGTTAGTTTACTAGTAGCTGCGTTCTATTTGCGCTTTTCGGGAAAGAATTATGGAAACAATAAATACAGTAATACCTTGAGATACCAGCATCCCGACATTCCGATATACGAGCAAGCCTTCGAGCAAATTTTTGCTTTGAGATACGAGTAAAGATTTGAGATACGAGCACGCTTACAGACGCCGACGTTAGGTGGCCGAGCACTCGGAGCAGCCCACGCCGCCGTGTTCACGTGTTCGTCGACTTCCGTACGCATCTCCCGCGAGTCTTCTGTATTGTGTTTGCGTTATCTACTTGATTTTCTCACTATTTTGTTCTTCATAATAGTGATGAGTCCTAAGAAAGTGAGTGGTAAGGATGGTATTGAGAAGAATAAACGCATGATGCGTTTCATCACTATAAAGCATAAAACAAAAGCAAAAAAAATAGAAAAGTAAAAAAAAAAAATACTTAAGCTAAGCTAATTCTAAGTTTATGTAAGTAATGTAGTGTACGTTTAAGCTACGGTACGGAATCAAGTGTCTACGTACGGGCCAACTCTCTTCCCTCCCTTCCTCCTCCGCACATGCCGCCATTAGCCGCTACTGTATCGTCTGTCAGTAAGAACTCATAGTTAAAACCACATTTTAATTTACATCACAGAGATCTTTATATACTATAATTTCTTTTGTGTGTGTGTGTCTGCAGCTCATGTTTTTAAAAACATGTTTTTTCCATTATTATTAGCACTAATTAGGGAGTTTTTTAGAGGGCCGGAACGGATTAATTTTTTTTCTGTTATTTCATACGGGAAAAAATGTTTTGAGACACGAGCACCTCGAGTTACGAGCTCGGTCCTGGAACGGAATACGCTCGTATCTCAAGGTATTACTGTACTATTGCAAAAATGCTCCTTCGTTATTTTTTTCTTAAAAGCGAAAATGTCCAAAAGAATTTCTTAGGAAAGTATCCATCTCAGCGTATCACCCCTCTGCGCAGTAAAATCGTCCGGCAGTGATAGCTCTGTCTTTCATAAACGCACAGACAGACATGTGTAATAATCTAAACAAACAAAAGAAAATTCTGAATAGTAGGAAACATTATTTCTTACAAAACTCTGCGATTTTTTTATTGTTTTACATTAAAAAGTTCATTATCAACAAAGTTCTCTTTACTTAGATATCATTTGGTTAAATAATATCGCACTGTTTGTTTTGTTTCGTTATCATCGCGTTTTTTAATTTTGTTTAAAATCTGTTGGATAAAACCAACCACATATCCTTCCCCAAAAGAGACACTGGATTAGCCTTGATTTCATTTAATTCTAATCGAGTCATCTTCTATCATTTGGAGGAAATTACAACAATTCGTAAAACAATTTCTTAGGTAAAATCCGATCTCGACGCAGACGTTTCTTTATAAATTCGAGTTATAGAAGTTCGAATATAGTTTTAATTCCTTTGTCACATCATTCGTCTTTTTATTACCATCTTCCTATTTTTCATTGTTGTCTTTCCAGTCTTTTAGAAAAATTCTCTATTTGTTCTGTTCTTTCCTAATATTTCTTATTATTCTTAAAAATTTGTTTTCTGCATTTCACAAAATTTCATTTATTTTGTAATTTTCTTTCTTCATGAAAGAAATGTTGGGTTGAGAGCAAATTGTTTGTAAAATCTAGTGGCGTGAACTCCCCAAGTCTTGTAGACGGGTCTTTGATTGGTTGCTTAGCAACAGCGAAATACGAAGCCATTCCATTGAATCTCCCTGGGGGCCAAAGATGTCATCTAATTGTTCGTCCAATAACCAATAAATGAACGGTCCATTCGACGAATGGGGGAGGACGGCTAGTATTTATTAGTTGAAGATTAATTATTACTACTTGCGAATAAATCATTCGGAGTTTAATCAGTGAAAGACACGAATGAATGTAGCTCATTTGCATGTCTTGTCACTCCTTTATTTTTCTTTGAATTGAAGATACTTGTTTGAATGAATAAACAATGATAGAAAAGAAGGAAACTTAGTTGACAGCGAAATTGGTTTAACCAAAAACTACTCTCTGTTAATAGCGTGGCTCATCGGAAGAAGCTTAGCATCTTTTAACAAGGATTTTTACCAACATCAAATAGACAGAAGGAAATCCATTAAATAGATTAGAATTATACAAAATGGAAAACATCGCCAAGGAAGCTTTGAATGAAGAGAATTGATTTAAAAGAATAAAGAAAAACGGACGGTATTGAATTGTTACATTATTACCGCCACTGACTGTGGAGTGAAATCAAGTGTCAGATGATGTTAGCATCCAAGACAGCCAATTGTCAAGGAATGATTGAAATCAGGGGTTTCCAATCTTTTACGTAATTGCATATGTTTTACAATAGGTTTTAAAAATGTTAAGGAAATAATGTAAATTACAAATAGAAAAAACGTACAATTATTATTAAAACTTGAAATTTACTGTTTAATAATTATAATTAAGTTTATTAAATTTTCGTAAATGAAATTAAGTTTCGTTCAGATGGTGGATGGTTGATGTTGTTTCGACCAACTTATGACCAAATCAGACCATCCTATTTTTCATCATTATTTTCAATCATTGAGGTCTATGATCGTGTGATTTGCCTCTGTTGACCATTTTCATCATTGATTTCAATGATGAAAAAATTTAGGAACTGCTCTATCCGATCGTTGTTTTCAATGATGGTAATTAGTGAAAGCTCCAATCAGAATCGATGAGCTTCGAGAGCGAAGAAGCCAACCGGCGCCATTTTGGCCACCGTTTCGATTGAATCGGAAGGCTTTTATAAATTAAGTATCACAGTGAGGAGATTATCTTTCGAAAATAAACAATATTTTTACTGAAATAAATTAATTCTATGCATTAGAATCTGCAGATGTCAACTTTTTAAAGACAGATTTCATTTCTTCTTGAGCTTCGTTACGCTCGCAGGGGCTTGTGAGTGCTAATAGGAAAAGACAAAACATATGAATGAATGTCTTCCCTCTAAAAATAGCTGGGGTATAATATATACTTTCAGAGCAAGCACGCATCCAAGTAAAGAAACAAATGCATTGTAAATTAAAAACTTTAAAATAATTTATTACTAGAGTCCATAACCTTTATGAAAGGGAAAAAATAACTTTACAATAATTTATTATATAAGAACAATAACATTTGTTATCATATATTAACTCAGTTCATCTGTAACTAATCCCTAATGGTACCATCTATAAAACCTTGCATGTATCAGTTTACATGTAAATATCAAAATATGAAATACTGAATAATTACAAATTCTTAATGAACTTTAACCTTGTTGATTATTCTTAATCTTAGAATAATAATATGTAGTACAAAAACATAGTATTATATATCGCATCTTCAAATGTCACTTTTGACATCAATACTACACCTTAAATTCAAAATATTAAACTAATGACTTCCTGTGTAAATATTAACAAGCAACCTACAAGGATACTTAATTTCAGAATATAATGGTATTTACATCTAAGTCATATCTATCATTAATGTACTATTTCATTCATAGAAGAAACTAAAGTTTGATCACTCAACAATGGTTTTTCCCCTACGTGAAAAAATTAATCTTTGCTCCTTTAATAATGTTACTTGTATATTTTGGGCTTGTTATAAATCAGCAATCCCTTGGATAATCGATTCATAAAATAAAGGAAACTGTACTTACATATCCAGACTCTCGATGATAACTCGTCTCGAAAGCACTATACACATAATTGATACTTTACTATCAACTATCGGTTGATATTTATAATTAACACTAGATGACCAAACAAGCCATAATTAGTTTCACTAATTCACACACAAATTTTCCTAATCACTTGTATGAAATCAGTTCGGATCCATTTGATCCACTGGCGCTAATTTCTTTTCTGTTTCAATTAGCTAAGCCTATTTAAACGTTCGATCTTCGGAATTCTTCGCATGGGGATTTCCGTCGAATTCTTCCTTTATTCGATCCTCTCAGCAACCGGAAAATAAATACTTTCGTTCGTCATAACTATGTCTTCTTATCCTGGATTTCTCAATTATTTATTACGGTTCTGTTCGGGTTTAAATCTACGCTTTCCGTGGATGACGTAGGTTGTTCATTTGTCTAGGAGGGCCTCAGAAGAATAATAAATATTTCTTATTTACTTGCGTCATCTGCAACCTTATTCTTTCGTACTTTTAGTTTTGGCAGCGACATTCCTTCTTCAAAATTCCCGCTCTCCTTTATCTGTCAACGTGGAGACATACCAGGCATATTTATCTCCGTTCAAATCGAACGATCTGCTACGGGCTTTTTCATTACGCCATCTTGTCCGTTGTCATACCGCACACATTAATCCCGCAGAAACTAGTAAATACTCTCTAACTAAAAATTTTCTTTTCAAGCACGGTAATCACAATATATATTATCACAAAAATTAAACTTCAACTAATTAAATATAAAAATAAATATAACTTATATTTAATTTAATATATACATCAGCAGTGAGATTTGCCGCTGTTTCACCTAGCTTTCGCTTAAATAGTAGAGATGCTTGAATACAATATACAATTAGTTTCGAACAAATTGACAGCTTGCTAAAAGTCATTTCACATTCTACCGAAATTGCGTTTCCGAAACACGATTTTCACTTCTAAAAAAAGATTAAACACCGTCTTTTCGTAACTGGGGAAATTTTCGCCATAACTTTCGAGCTCAACTCTGATTGGCTAGCGCTCTGCCAATCATACGCACTGTTTCATCATATTTCGCCGATATGGCGGAAAACAAGGAGAGGGATCACTTCAGTGAAAACAATGATCATTTCAATGAAGCAAATCAATGATGAAAAAATATGCTGGTGTGATTTGGGCATTATCAATACCTGGCTCCAGGGTTGAAATGTTGAGTCTGGTTCTACATTGAAGTCTATTTACTTTTCATGTGGACGACAGATGAAAATGTAAGTCTCACACAAGTATTTGGTTGCAAAAGGCATTAAATATTTCATTATCCGAAATCATCACAAATACAGTGAAACCCCGTTATTACGCTCGTCAAGGAAGCATGACCTACAAGCGTAATAAGCGGGATAGCGCTATAGACGGGAAATGATTTATGAGATGGGGAAACTTATTTCGTATTAAAAAGATCTTGGATTGTGGTTTGCCGGGTGTTTGTGCTACTGTTATGAATTATGACTTTTTCAATGCGGTTCAGGTAACTATTAACGTCAATTGATACACCACTAGGAGCAACACCAACATATTTTCGGAGCAGATTTAGTGCACACTTTACTTTTTTTACGTTTGCAACAACCCTTCGCTGCATTGGTAATTGCATCCATGTGTTTCATTATTGTTCGCAGACTGGACGAGGGAATTCCTAGAGATTCTGCGAAATCCTTCTGACTTCTGTAGAATTCTCGTCGTACTTGCGGAGAATTTGAAATTTTTCACTTATAGAAAGGGATTCCGCTTCGACATTTTACACAACTGTATCACAGACCCGCATTTCACAGAGTTCAAAGATTCCCGCCTACCAGGGAAAAAAAAAAGTGTTACATTTCTTTTCGATACAAAATTTCCGATATAAAAAAGCGCTACAAGCGGGATTTGAAGCGTTATAAGAGGGTAAAAGTATACAGAGATATATAGAAAATTCCAGGGACCGTATAGAAGGAGCGTAAAGAACGGGATAGTGCTATAAGCGGGAGCGTTATATCGAGGTTTTACTGTAATTAAACTTACAAACATCTTTTATTACAACTATCTTCTCCATATTGCGATATTTCAAAGGCCTAACCGGTCTTCTTTTTCAAGCTCTTCAACTAAAAATAAATAAATAAATAACAATCATGAATTTTAAATTTATAAAATAACAATACTAACAAAACAAAACGTGACATGCTCCACACGACGCATAAAGCATTATTACAAAAACTAAAGATGCCGTTAAATATATATTAACACATAACTTAACTACTACTTCACATCGGCAATATCGGTTTTTGGAGTTTAGAAATGGCTTGGTTATGGCTAGATAAAGTTTTTGAAAAATAAAACGAAATATTGCCGATGTGAAGTAGTAGTTAAGTTATGTGTTAATAGATGTTTTATAAGTTTAACAGTATTATTTATGATGATTTCGAATATAATTCATGACTTGAGTCTTAGGAGATTTTAAATTGATGACAATCAGGATTTTAAAGATGGTTTTTATTCATACAATTTATTTCTTCTCAAGTTTTTGGACATTTATTTCGAAAGGATACGCAAAGATAAGAAAATTATGATTTTGGAAAGATATTTGAAAATTTATTTATTCTTCTAAAGAGTTAGATATAAAGGACAATTTAAGAAATTTATTTCTTCAAAAATAAGAATTTTTTTTTTATTTTCAAAAAGGACAGTTTGGACATTTTATTTTATTTTTGTAATAATGCTTCATCATGCGTCGTGTGGAGCATGTTACGTTTTGTTTTGTTAGTATTGTTATTTTATAATTTAAAATTCATGATTGTTAATCATTTATTTATTTTTAGTTGAAGAGCTTGAAAAAGAAGACCGGTTAGGCCTTCGAAATATCGCAATATGGAGAAGATAGTTGTAATAAAAGATGTTTATAAGTATTGTTACCCGTTTCGAGTCATGGGCATAAAAGCACTGTGTGTACAACCAAATATCAAAACACAGTCTTTAAAGAGGAATCAAAAAATAAATCAAGAAATTAATCTTCTTCATTTGGTGGTAATTCATTTTCTGTCACCAGCAATGGACTTTTCATTCAATCATTTTTATTATGAGACCTTGAAAAATAATTTTAAATGACCTGTCTAAAGACGCTCTTTCATGCAATGAACAAGATTGCAGGGAAGTTGTTGATCTTAATAAGTCGTCGAGATTGAGAAACGAATCGTAGGGTGCGTCTATAAACGATAACTACGGTTGTGTTTGTCACGTGACTGGATGGTGTTTGTGACCTTGTGTTTGTAGACGGCATGGTTTCAAGATGGCTGACTTGAATCTGTTAGAAATTGAATCAAGTTCATTAGCCATCTTGAACTACAACAAAGAAGTAAAAATAAAATGACTGACTTTTAAGCAACTTAGCCAAGTTAAAAAAAATTCGTTTCAATGGCAGTGTGATTGCTTCATTAATGACAAAGAAGTTAAAATAAAATAACTATACTTTCATGCAACACAGCCAAGTAAAAGAATAAAGAAAATTGATAAGAGTAATTTTTTTTTTTTTAGTTCGCCTCGTGCATATACACTGTCCGGCCATTTGGTTCACCCCTGCTGTGCGCACAAATGGTACGGGCAGTGGGAGCAGTGTCATGGTGTGGGAGATGTTTTTCTGGCACACATTGGGTCCATTGACATCGTAGGTGACCAAGTGCAACCGTACATGATAACAGCTTGTCCGCATGCACATGGCTACTTCCAGCAGGATAATGCGCCGGTGCACAAAGCCCCCATCACTATGGGGTGGTTTGAGGAACATGACGATGACTTTTGCTGCAGTGGCCCGCTCAGTCTCCGGATCTCAGCTCAAAAATTTGTGGGATGAGCTGGAACTGGCTGTTTGCTCCAGGCCTACACCTCCATCAAATCTTCAGGAACTGCGTGACACACTCATGTCTGCATGGTACACAATATCTCAATAACGTTTCAGCATCTTATGGAATCCATAATTCGACGAATTCAGGCTGTTTCGAGGGCTAAAGGAGACCCAACAAGCTACTAGGTAGGTGTACCTAATAAAGTGGCCGAACAGTGTATTTGAAATAAAGAAGTGAAATAAAATATTTTTTTTTATTTAATCGTCGAGTAAACGTTGTAGAAACCATTCTGAGAAGCTTTTTGTTAATTTTATAATCAATAACTTGATTGAAAAGATGCGTTGGACGAAATAGCAGAGGAAGGAACTGTCTTCCACTGATTGACAGTTCATTAGAAAGGTCGTAGGAAATACTTTTTTTCCTGGAATGAGAAATAAATCCTTGGAACAATTGTTAAAAAGTGACGTTTCCAGAATAAACCAAATCCTTAAATTTGTAATAGAGAATGATGTTTATTTATAATAAGAATTATTTAATAATTTTAAAAATATTTAATATATCATACAATGAGTACGGAAAAAATAAACAAATAAATTTTGCTCATAATGTCAGACTCCAAATAAGACCCTCTCTGCAGCGTTAAGTGTAGTTTCCAAAAGTGAAAAATGTTTAAAACTGTTCACTTCTAAAAACCGGCGGTGAGATGTTACTTATTTGCAAGAATTTCTGAAAAATCTTCCCGGCCACGGATTTTGTACCAAGAAGACGCTGTCAAAGAAGTGATCACATTGAAAAATAAATCCTAATGGAAGCTTTGATTTGATTGACAAGAAAAAACTTATAGTGCCTTAAAAATAATAATAATAATTTTATAAGATCTAAAACTTTTTCTCCCCTCGCCGGCGAGTGTAATTCCCCAGCCCTGCTTATTTGTAGTTAAACCAATGCCCTAAAAGCTCTAAAAAGTTTGTGATAAAAGCTGTAAACGTCAAGATAAAGTTTTGAAGCTAAAAAAAAAACGTCAAAAATCTTAAAATTTCTACCGGCCGCCATTTTGAAACGTGTGATCCCGATTTTTTTTGCAATCAAGGAATTATAGTAACTTGAAGGTTAGTTTAAAAGCTTTGTTTTATACGATAGACAAGAACTGAAGCCAAGGATTTGACATTTTTTTTATTATTGTGTTTTTGGTTCTGTTTTGCTTTTGTGCTTCCGGGAGCGGGATTCTTCGCACCTTTTGAGTCTGTTGGGTTCTACCTTTGGTGGCAGCTCGAGGTGCGAAATCTGTTTGATTCCTTTATTCCTTTTGTAGTTGGCATTTTGTTGAATTATTAGGCACCTAAAATTTGTTGTTACTTACACTATTTAGGAAAAATCGGCAAAAAGTGGATTTATATATAATATGAGCTGAGCCCCGCGGTGTCACCCGCCTTAAATTCGGCCCTTCTCGGTAATGTTCGGTTCTCGTCGAGCAGCTAAGCGTCGCCGCCGCCGCACTCGTTGATTGACGTTTATGTTTACTGTCCTGTTGGTCGTAGCGTGATGTTTTAATAACCTTCCTCAATAAACGGGCTATCTAACGCAAAAAGAATCCTGAGATTAGCGCGTTCAAACACACAAATTGCTTTATAATAGTAGTATAGATAAATATAATTTCCTTATATATAAGAAGCGAATGCGCTAGTGGTTTTTTTCCTTGGGGAAATACACAAAATGAAATAAATAATGGAGTTGTCTTACGTCAGCTCTTGATGTCGATGTAATGAAGCCACTTTGAACGAACAAGGCAATTCATGATTTACCTTCAACACAATTTCTTTCAAAGGAGGAGGAACTAATAAAAAAAATAGAATTGAAAGTAAAGTTTTATATTCTTTCTTTTTAAAGAAATGTTTTCTGAAATAATCTATAAAGAGATAAAACATTTCTTTGAAATGTCTTTTCTCCACTATCCACTGATAAGTCAGGGACCCTTTCTCAGGACCTATTAACATCCCAGTGTCTTTGGAATTCTTACTTCACGTAGCCTTTTAATCACATTTCGTCTTGAAATTCTGCCGCAATGACTTCAGTGACGTTATCCTAATGATGGTTATTTGCAATTGAGGTTTCGCTTCGTTCTCAGTTCATGTCCCACCGAATTGCGAAGTTTGTTTTTGCATTTTCAATGACCATCTGGGATAGAAACTACCAATAAACACGAAATGATTTGATTTCAAGGTGTAAACAGGATAAACATTGCTTTTTTTATATAGGTTTGTTTTAACAACTCCACAAGAAGACGAAAGGAATACAATACACAAGAATTCATTCATTTGCTCGTTTAAAAACTATTTATTTGTACTTTGAACTTATTAGATGTAAGGTTTTGAAGAAGGATGTTCCTTCTTTTAAGAATTGATGTTCCGGCATCACAGAGGTCTGACCATTTCTAATTCTCTTTTCTTTGTTGAATTCATTTTAATTGATGTTCGTTTATTTTTTCACAGACCAGTGTTCAAATTCACAGTAAAATATCGAAATTGTAAATTATTTATATAACGTGTTCCTTTTGTGTTTTATCTTATAATGTTATTATAATTTCTTTATCTATAAAGTTAAATTCCTTAAAGATGCGATACCTATCTAGTGTTTGGATGTTGTACTTCGTGCTAATGATTTTCCCTAAAAAGCCTTTTTTTTTGTTTGTTTGTTTGTTTTTGCGATTGAAATTCTAAAGCTAGGCGAACACTATTCGATCCGGTCGGGCGGTTAGCAATACCTGACAGATGAGACTTCAAGGGTACGAAACAGTAGAGCAATATCGAATCCAACCAATAAAACGCAGAAGTGAAATACGTCACTGATGACATCATTCGCAGTTCTCTAATGTTCTCAATTCAACTGCACTGAAAACCATCAAAAGCTATTATTGTAATAAGAAAGATTATTATTGATAGGAAACTTATACTGAAATATAGTAATTGTAGGCATCAAAATTCGTCAGATAACATTTGGAAGCAGTTTTTTTGAAGAACGCTATTGAATGATTCTACTGTGTCTGTTTCAGTAAATCAACAGTAAAAATATTTTAATAGTTTTGAATTTGATAATTATTGACAAAATTCACATTCAGAAATTAACAGAAATTAAGCATGATCTGTCTTGAGACGTTTTATTTTTGAATTTCTTCCATCTGTTAGGATTAATTCTTCAATTCTTTACCAGCGAGCGATCGGCGATCCCAGAATTCCATGCGAACAAAACAATGCTGTGATATTTTGAAGAAATCTTGCTTTTAAATACTGTCCGATAAATTCTGACGCATAAAATTAATGTATTTAAGTGTAAACTTTATTTCTTTTCGAAAGGTAATCTCAATATTGTGATAATAATTTTGTAATTGCTCTCCGTTCAGATGAAGTGAAGACAAAATTCGTAACGGACTCTACGAATGGGCGTCAAATGACGTGCGTGAATGCTTTCCTCTCATTGTGGTCCTTGTTTGAATCTGAGTAAAATAAAGACATTTCCTACGACAAGTGCTCTTGGTTGACCGTTGTTTTCAGCTGGTAGTTTTTTACTTGATAGACAAATTGTTGAAGATCTTCTGAAGTCACTCTTGTTTCTTATTTCATTTATGAGATGACTATGGACTTCCTTTTGAAATTAATATGTTCCTTATATTTGATCAAATGCCTTTTCTTAAGTATTGGAATCTTCCAGTTGTTTTTTTCTCTTTGTTGCTGTGTTTTTGTTGATGAATTCTTAATTTTTGTGCAATGAAACTTATTTTTATTTTGTTTTCATTTAGGATTTTACCATAACAACATCTTATTTTTACATTAAAAAAAAAAAAAAAAAAAAATCATACAAAAAGTATATAAATAAATCCATTAACAAATCGTCCTTTGTGGAAAAACTTCT
>JAFIDM010106190.1:63286-74320 GCA_023159025.1 Thereuonema tuberculata | reverse complement strand
ATAAATAAATAAATAAATAAATAAATAAATAAATAAATAAATAAATAAATATATTTTTTTGGTGCAGCGACGATTATACAATACTAAAAACGTAGCCTACTTAATGTCTGTTTGCTTAATATATATATTATAATAGGGCTGATTTTCTAAAAAGATTTACAAATAATTTATATAGGAGGCAACTATTTTTTATCTGCCAAATATGCGGTAACACTGCGATTCTAGAATATACATCTGAAAGCCTATTTGATGTTCTTCCGATTGGCACCACTGATATGGTCTGGGTCAGTGGAAAAACGTTATGGGAAAAGCGTATTTGGAAATCACCGTTTAATGACAATGCAGTATAGCCAAGGAAGAAAAAGAAACACAAGAATATTTAATACACATTGCAAAAACCCTCTAAGTAATCTCCAAGATCATCAACCGTCCGTTACCAGCGTTTTGGGAACTGCTGTCCAACGCCATCATTCTTCACGATCACAAGTCACGTGACAGTTCCTCCACAGGCTTTGTTACGTCGACGGGGTGGGAAGTCTTGAACATCCTACGTGTGCGCCAGATCTGATTCCATGCGACTTTGATTTGATTCCAAAACTCAAGCTGCAGTAACGAACAAAGATGAAATTTTGACGGCGTTTCGGCGAGAGATTCAGCAGTTTAATGACTCACAACGGTATTCTCCGCGTTCCAAACGCTGGCAACGGATGGTGGACAATCTTAGAGATTACTTTTAGAGGTGTTAGCAATGTGTATTGGGTATTCCTGTGTTCCTTTTTCTTCCTTGGCTACACTGCATTGTCTTATTAAACGATAGTTTCCAAATACGTAATTTCCACTTGACTTTTTCCACTGACCCACATCACGTCAATGGTGCCCATCAGAAGAACATGAAACAGGCTTTCAAATGTTTATTCTAGAATTGCAGTGGTGCCGTATGTCTAGCAGAAAAAAATAATTGCCATGACTTATTAATCGATCCTCGTATAAATTTTTTTTTTTTTTTTAACTATTTTTCTAAGTAAATTTTAGGATTCTGAAAGACGTCTTATATCCTGGTTTGTCTGTCTGTCTGTGGACACCTATCCCACAATGCTTCGCAACGGATTCTGTTGATTAGAGCGCCGTGCTAATAACGCGAAGGTCGTGGTTCGATCCCCTCATGGGCAATTCTTATTCTTTATTTTTTTCTCCCCATTTTAAATCTTTTCACAGTTCCTCAACTTAAGTTTTTTTTTAAATCATTATTAGGAATTCAGTGTATTAACAAGGTTTGAGTTAAGAATGACGATTATTCCATATAAATAGGAGTGGGCAAGATAGCATGGGGTCGCTAAGAGACTCGCGCGCGCATTTTCTAGACCACCCAGCGCAGTCTATTCTAAAGTAAAGGTGACTCAGAAGCCGTTGCGAAGCACTGTGATTGGTTTACTTATCGCTATCCTACCTTATTTATGTGTAAATATTTGCAAATTTTCTTTTCTTCAATTTTTTAAAAGAAAAGTTCCAAAAAAATTTTAAAAAAAATTATCAACTTTAAGCGTTTGATTCTTTTTAATTTCTAAGGTTGGCGAGAATTTGTCCAATATATTTCGAATTTTCTTTTAAGTCATTCTACAATTCAATTTTTACTGAAATTTATCTTCTAATCTCTTAATCTGTAATGAGAATCAGAAAATGTATATTTATTTTATAATAACATTCAAATTTATAATTTGTCTAAAGACAAAAGATTACAATGTCCTCGGGGGGGGGGGGGACTAGACTTAATTTCATTAAAGAGAAGTTTGCAAATTTATTATATTAAGATTTACCGTTAAAAAATAATTCTTACTTAAAAGAACCGTTGAAAATTGAAAATTCTTATGGATTTTATATAAGTGTTATTTAAAAAAAATATATATATATTTTGCAATGATAATAAACATCCTAACACCCTCGAAACTGTCTTTAGATAAAATGGTCTAATGGTAAAATGTTGTTATTTATTTTCTCTTTCAGAATTGAATTTTAAATTTCATTTAGTATTTTGGGTCTTCGTTATTAACCTAATGTACATTAAAGAAAGTTTGTTTATTGGGCAGTGGCATGACACGGAGAGGGAATGGGGCTGATAAGGCTATAACCATGAGGAAAGGAGTTAAAAGAGTTTAAGATGCCCCCTCAACACCTCCCCTTAGGCATCTTTTGAGATTCCTGTTTCTTTTTTCTTTTTTTATTGCAATTTTACCCAAAGGCAATTATGTATTGCAATTTTTGTACTAACCCCCCCCCCCCCGACTTAAAGCTGTGATCATAGCCCATCCCTACAAGGAAGGAATTCCTTATTTCCCATCTTATTTTCCCATTTGTTCGAAGGGAAATTCAATACATTCATAACCCTCACACCATTTGAAATTTCAAGGCATGCACTCTCAGTAATCCGGCACTCTCGCTAATCTGGCACCCTTCTATGCAAGAAATGACCGGATTAGCAAGAGTCTAGTGTACTGTATATCATACTGTTATATGATATACAGTACACTAGGCTCTTGCTAATCCGGTCATTCCTTGCATAGAAGGGTGCCGTATTAGCAAGAGTACCGGATTACTGAGAGTGCATACAAATTTAGTTTTAATTCTTCACTAAATTTAATGTTATAAGTTTGCTGAATGTACTACATATTTTTAAAAAAAAACATAAATAAGAGACAATAATATGATCATGTTAAAAAAAAAAGTCAGTTCGTTCTATACTGTCTCATTTACAACAATGAAATAATCTTTTCATATCATTTACAGTAAAGTATAATATATACAATACACAGTAAAAGTAACTTATAATTAAGACACAATAGAGATGAAATTTTACATTTTTACTAAGTGAGATCACTTCGAAACTGTTGGAAATAATACCTCATTCCTTCCGATCGGATTGCTTGATATACGACGGGACAAGGATTACAAGAGCTCTCTGAATTACAACGTATACTGTATCTCCTCAATAGACTTGTCTACAGATCCCTTAAATTCATCAGTGGTGGAATCCTGTCACTTACGGTACCTTGAACCGCATTCCACGTGTTTATTGGATTCAAACTCGGTGAACCGCTGGACCAATTCAAGATACCACTCACAGGAATGCTTCTCCAGCAACTACGGTTTGGTAACCATGGACCTGCGGAGTGAAGCATTGTCCTACTAAAAGAACCCGCTCCCGTCTGAGTGAATGCATGACATGAACGGGTAATAAGAGTTTCTTTAAATATATATTAGGATAATTAATATCCTAGTAATATCTGCACCTTTGTCTTGGCGATCACATGCATGGCAATTAATTTTGCCTATTAATGAGTTTGCTAAAACACATTTCCATAGCTACAGCGAATAAAACGCTATCTTTTCTTCTGCAGACCTTTTTTTTTATTCGTATAATTTAAGCTTAGACCCCAAGCAGGGTCTAAGCTTGCAGATCTAATGGATTAATTTTGAAGATTGAATGCAGGGATGGAGATCAAAATAACGGTGCACATATTTTGAATTGTAATAAGAGTAAGCATCGGACGTAATATTAAAGAAATCGGTCGAGTCGTTTTAGCGAAGGATGTCTGGAGTTCTTTTGAGTAATAGGAGGAGAAGAGATCCAATAAATGCACAAAAGGTTGGACCCAAATAAGAAACGAATTTTAAAGAAATGCGTTCAGCATGATGACCATTCAACCAGATAAAAAAAAAAATCAATTAACAAACTAAACAGAAAATGTTGAAATGGAAATGGTAAGAATTTGAATGCATCGCTTGATCAGTAACTTATTGCTTTCTTTATAATTTATTTTGGAAAAAAAATCTTTACTTCAGTTAACTTTCTTTATAATTACTTCAAAAATAAAACAAGTGAATATAATTTTGTGCTAAAGCATAAATTTAAGGGCGACCCATAATAACAAAATTTTAAAGTACAGTAAAACCTCGTTAAGTCGTCACCCGGATAAGTCGTCACTCCATTTAAGTCGTCGTTTTCCTTTGGTCCCGACAAGGTCTCAATAATGTAAAATAACCCTCTTTTACTCGTCACCAAATTTAATTCTACTCCGGATAACTCGTCACCCTCAAAAATGGCGAAAAGCATCTTTATTCTCAATTTTGCCTATCTTTTCAGCCCCGCCCCTTCACTCTAAGAAAGCCTAGCCTTTACGGGGAATTTTCACGTGGGAAATTCACATGGGAAATTACACACTTCTCGTTGCGACTCTTGTTAGTATAGACGTTTTTCTTGACCGCTACTGAGTGTGATTTCATTTCATACCGATTAAGCCCCGCAGTAACGGCTATTTTTTATCTTGCAATTTCGTGGTTCGATTACATTTGTAACATGTCAGGGAAACGAAAACTTACCTCGTTATGTTTTAAAGAAAAAAAAAGACGTCATTGCACTTTTTGAAAAATCAAATGTTTCGAAAACAGATTTTGCCAAAGAACATCGTATTCCCAGGACTAGATTAAACGATATTCTTTCATTGAAACAACTAATTGAAGAAGCTGATTGCAAAGACAAAAGAAAGAGAATGAGGAAATCGAAGTTTGACGAGATCGAGGAGGTTTTAGTTCGATGGCTAAAACATGCCAGATCACAAAATGTGACGATTTCTGCCGTGATTCTCAAAGAAAAAGCCATGGAAATTGCTGAGTTGAACATTGAAGATTTCGGCGGCAGCAATGGTTGGCTGGAACGTTTCAAAGACAGACATTGCCTTTCTTTTAAAATGATTATAATGTGATAACTATAAAAAGTATTTGTTTTTTTACTTTCCACTCATTTGCATGTATTGATTTCTGAAAATCTTGTTTTTCTCAACGAATCCTACAGCAATTCATGAAAATACTGTATTTCAGTGTTATTTTTTTTTTTGTTTTTTTTTTTTTCAAAAATTCCCACTCCGCCTAAGTCGTCACTCTGCTTAAGTCGTCATAAATGTTTGGTCCCTTGAGTGACGACTTAACGAGGTTTTACTGTAATAATAAAAAAAAGGAAGTAATGATTGAAATAATTTTACATGCACTGCTCATATTATGCGCTGAATTAAAAAAAAAAAAAACAGATGCATGAGCTTTGTTTTAATTCAGCGCATAAAAGGAAGTACTTAACGAAAATAAAAATAAAAAAAAATAGGAAAAAAATTAACAAGAACGTTAGAAAAACAACAACTCATATTCGTAAATTTTATTTATTCTTGAATGTACAGGGTGTGCTGATATTCATCTTATTTATTTCATAATTTTTATATTACTAAAATCTTTTATTTCTCTGTCTTTCTGTCCGGCGCAATTTTCTGTGAGAATGGAAAATAGAAATAATTTTTACAATGAAACGTTCACGACAGAAATCGAACCTGCAACCTTCCGATCTTATCCATTAGGCCATGGGGACTACAACTCTCTTTACATTGTTTTTTGGACTTACGTGTCCTTACCCTTACTCCCATCAATAAGGAATGTATTCAACCTTTTTTTTTTAGAATCTCAAGATTGTTTCTTTATTTCCGATCAGTCTGTTTATTTGTAATTCGAAAATGACAATTAGAACTATAATTGCCGAAACGTTGCAATATTTTAAATATTCTTACTTAACCAAATTCTGTGTGATATTGAAAAACAAGCGCGTATGCACGGGAGATGTTGGAATAAAGAAAAGAGAGTCAAGAAAGAAAGAAGCAGTATTTCTAATAGGTAGAAATGAAAAATCACTATTTGTAACTCAAAAACCATCATTATTTGTAACTCAGAAACCACTGAAAAGTATCAATTGGAACAAAAAAAAGAGAGTCAAGAAAGAAAGAACTATTTCTATTAGCTAGAATACTGAAAAATCATTATTTATAACTCAAAAACCATCATTATTTGTAACTCAAGAACCACTCAAAAGTATCAATTGGAATAAAAAAAAGAGAGTCAACAAAGAAAGAAGCACAATTTCTATTAGGTAGATTACTGAAAAATCACTATTTGTAACTCAAAAACCTAGAATCACGTCAAAGTCAAGAAACTCACGATAAATATGTGGCTCGTCAACCAAGATGACCAGAATCAGAGAAATTTTGCCGAATATTTGCTCAGAATCGGAGACAATCGAGAACCATATAAAGAAGGAATGATAACATTGCCTGATAATCTTTGTTGCGAAATAGAACAATTCAATCAATTCGTAGAAAAAATATCTTACCTGAAATCAATGAATGGACAATTCTAGCTCCGAAGAATGAGTGTCGATAACATCAATCGAATGATAAGTCAAAGAATACAAGGAGAGACTAGAGAAGATTTAAGTGCGAATAAAATTGACACTTCTGATAATCCACAACACGAACATCTCTATCCGTCTGAGTATCTGAACTCATTGAATCTCAGCGGTATTCCTCAACATCGTTTGTCGTTGAAGATTGGATCTCCAATAATGTTGTTGCGAAACATCAATCCCAAGTTTAGACACTGCCGAGATCATAACAGGAACTCACAAAGGAGATTTTGTTTTCATCCATAGAATGAATGTCTATGCAACCATGCGATAATCTGCTTCCATTCACTTTCACAGGAAAGCAATTTCCGATTAGACATTCTTATGCGATGTTTATCAATAAAGCTGAAGGACCGACTCTAAATAAAGTTGCCATTTGTTGGAGAACGTTGTCTTCACTCACGCACAACTGTATGTCTAGAATCACAAGTCGTCAGAACTTGATTATCTTCACTCGAAAGAATAGTCACAATCAATTCGTCGCCAAGAATATTGTGTAGAAGCTATGATCTTCATTTATCAGCTACATCAACAAACATCCATCTCAATATATCTCTTCTTTAATTCTATATCAATCAATCTGTACAGTGGTAATGGCCTAGTAATTAATCAAAAACAAAAAAATCCTACAAAATTAGAACACTTTAGATAATAAATAATAAGCAATTATAAAAGGTATGATTATTAAAGAAATGTTTCTTCGTCTAATCTTTTGCCAGAGAAATTGTGATTAATTTTATTACTCCAAATTTAGTAAATGAAGGGGAACTACAGATCAACAAGTAGTAACAAATGAAAACCAAATGGAATCGTCCAAGAGCGTAAGTAGGATTTTACTCCGCAGAGAGTAAGTTAGGGAACTATCCACCATAAAAGAAACAAAAAAAATTCTTAAAATTTCAAGGGGAGGGTAAAAAAAACCACTTTACATTTCAAGATTTTGGGGGGGAGGAGGGGAGCAGTGAGACCCTCCCTCTATTTACGTCTATGGAGTCGTCCATTAAGGGCGTTCACCATTTTTGACCAATTTGGGACTCTGCCCTCTCTTCATGATACAAAAGTAGATTTTCATACTCGTTCTCCATAAGGAACCCACCCCTCCCGGTTTTGAAACATCGTTTTCTATTCTAAGTACAATTAGGGTTCAAGATCAGTCCTCCATCTCGTAGGGCTGAATATGTACCAATGGAGATCAATCTTGAAGGGCATTAATTAATATAAGGTAGAATCGAAAATAATCGTAATCATTTTTTAAGTTAAAGTTTTGGGAAATCGTTTAGCGTTTTAGCGTGATGCGACTACAGAGAAGAAAGCTGTTGAAAATAATAAGACTATTAGTAAAATCAGTTTACTTTTACAAACTTTTAATTAAGATTAAGATAAAGATACTGAAGGGAAAAAAAAACTTTTTAATAACATTTATAAAGAGCTATGAAATTGCAAATGATATAATGAAACATACATCTTTATATTTATTTTTTCTTTATTGGTAACTATTAAAAAGTTACGGCGTTGCAAGGCTTTCGCAGACCTGCAAACCATAAGCAGACTCCAATATAAATGGTGTTTTCTAAAGTTTCTAATAATTCTTGAATATTTCATTAGCTATCTATATTTAAAAGAAAAAAAAAGTTAAAATTTTAATGTGTTTACATATCTTTTAGGCATTTTTTCTTTATTTTGATGCCGTAAGAAATTCATTTGAGGCTGGCAGAGCTCAGCACATGGATTTTCTTTTTCTTTATTTTTAATGTGTTTTTATGTTTTTAGTTTATAGTCATGGAGGTTCCACTGCTCTTCCTATTCAGAAAAAAAAAGTTGCATGTTTGTGTGTATGCGAACTTCCACAACAATGGAAGCGTTGCTAGGCAACAGGTGTATTGTTAACTCATCAGAAGTCTTTTAGATAAGGAAAATATTTCAGAATGTAAACATACAAATCTTATACTGTTCGTTTTCAAAAGCGAGAACTACCACTGACGGACGATTCTACTCCGCAAAGGGGTGATACACTGAGATGGGCACTTTCCTAAGACCTATTTTTCTTTTAGTACCTGTTATTTTTGCAATAGTATTTATTCTTTCCATAATTCTTTCCCGAAAAATGCAAATAGAACGCAGCTACTAGTAAACTAACACTATAAACATCCCCTCTTTGTTTCTCCTCACATCTATTTTGAAGACATCGAAGGAGACCTGACGCATGCGCAAAAGCGTTGAAGGCTCTCGTAAACAAATCCGAACAGTAAATAGAGAAATTGTTTAGAATTGTATATATTGTTAAATACATGCAATTTGTTCAAAGTTAAACTTAAAGTAGTTTTCGTTGTAGTTGTAAGTTTTGGTTTATAATTTATTTGATGTAATTTGATTTTGTTTGAATAAATGAAATGTTGTTTTTCATTCATTAACTGTAATCACTTGACACATAAGAGGCTTACGGAGCCAAGCAATGGGTAATCGGCTAGTTTATTATTATTATTATTTTTTTTAGTTGTTTAAAGTTTTTTCTTAATTTTCTTAATTTAAAACTTAATTAAAAAAAAGGGAATCAAAGGCTAAAATAAAAATAAAAACTATCAAGAAACTGAAACGATAAAAGTATTGGGTTGGCCAAAAAGATCGTTCGGTTTTTAAGTAAAAATAAAAGACACATTCTTTTATTTTCACCAATAATTTTAATGAACAACGTCTTCAACAGTTTGTTCGTTACCTTCTACCATCTTTTGGGAAACTCCATAATTCCATCTTCCCGAATCTTTTTATCTTTTTTAGCAAAGAACTGTTCCAGGTGCCTTTGGTGTCTTCCAGGGAATTGATTTTTTTTCCATTAAGAGAATTTTGTAAAGACTGAAATCAATGGAAATCCGAAGGTGCAATGTCTGGTGAATACAGCGGATGAAACAGAACTTCTCAGCCAAGCTGTAACAGTTTTTACCTAGTCATCAAAGAAACATGCGGTCTTATTGTCTTCCATCTTCAATATTAAATTGGCGACACAAAATTCACAAAATTTGATCAGTTTTTGTTTTAAATGCACACTGATATGACAGCTGTCACAATACAATCTAACAAAATGGTGTCAAATGACGTTAAAGACACCAAAGAACTACCAGAGGAAACCGAAGGAACTTTTTGGCTAACCCTTAGATAGGAGTTGAAAAACATCTTATTCATTTTTTGTTCCATATTCCGGATAATATTGAATACTAATAGTAAAGCTAGTTTGGAAGGTTAATTTTAAATAAATCAAGCTACGAAAATAACCGTTCAATGGAGAATTCATTTTAACAAAATTAAAAATCAATATCAGTCAATAAACAATCAGCAAATACAGTTACAACTTTACAGAAATGGAATAAGATATTAACAATATACAACACTTTCATAAAAGCAATTTTAAGCAAGAAAAATAAATTGATAGAAATCAGAGAATGTAAATTAATGGAATATTACAATTTATGGATAAAATGTAGAAAAATTACTTTGTAATAATACTATTTTCTAAGCAAACATCTTTAATGATTTATTCAAATGAATGCATAAAGGTAATTTCAATATCTTATTGTAATGTTTTTACCTCTTTCTTTTGTATTGTTTTTTCTTTTGTGTTTGTTCTTTAAAAAAATTATTAACTATTATAGTAACAAACTTCTTCGGATATTCATTTATTTCAAATACATGGCACATATTCTTTATTTTATCTTTCATAATCTTTTGTTTTCTATGTTTTTCCACTATTCTTTCCAAATAATTTTTGATTGTTGCTTTTTTTTTTATAAATACTATATTCTGAGTAAAAATTCAAAACATGTTTACTCTATCACTCTTTTTGATACTGTTCAAATGTTAGGTTATTATTATCATTTATCATCAAATATATCTAGAAATGGTAACCTTCCACTTATTTCTTTATCCCTTTTCTATGTTCATCTGCTGCATTCACATAAGTACAGAATTTCATGATCTGTTATCAGTGCCTTTCCATAAAATAATAATAGCATCAGCACATCTAAAGTAATTATATATATTTTAAGGAAACTTTAACGTGTATATCTTATAATAGAAAACATAATTAGGCCACCACAATCAAAAAATACCCTATTTTATATTTTATGTGTGATGGCTAATTGTTTTGTATGTGTATTCTACTTTGTTCCAATTTAAAACTTCATTAAATTCTACCAATTTATATAAATATTACATTGAGTTCCCGATATTGGGCTACCCATAGGGAACCCGTTGATTTGTCTATAAATACTCCCATTAAAGCTAAAAAACGTCTGCCTGCAAATCAACCTTAAAGTTTCATCAAAGTGTTCTTATCAATATTACATTCTGCCAAGATTTTCTTGTTATTATCACAAATGTTTTCAACCAAATTTAAAGTTTCTTCAACCGGAACGTTTGTATAGATTGCCTCTATGTCCATGGAGTATATTCTAATTTCCTTTTTTTTTTTTTTTTCTCGATCTATCTTTATTCGTTACTAAAATAGTTAATGATTTTGAGAACTAAGACAACAGAAAAAGAAAGAGATAAAAAGAAAGAGATAAAAAGATTACAATAAGGTAATGAAATTATCATTAGACATTGATTTGAACAAATCAATAAAAGATGTTTGCTTAGAAAATAATATCAGAATAATAGATTATAAAGGTAACAAATTAATAAATACTATGTAATAACTTTCAAGAAGTTAAAAGCATTTATAATTATGAAAAGAGTAAGAATCATCTGAAAATGCACAAATTCGTAAGAAT
>JAFIDM010106190.1:0-43286 GCA_023159025.1 Thereuonema tuberculata | reverse complement strand
ATTACAGATTAGTCTTCAATTATGTGAAGAGATCCTGATGGTGTTTTATAATTTTTATGATTTTGTTACTTTGCTGGTATTCTTAATAAAGTATATTAGTACAATAAAATCTCTCAAATCCGGCCCCCACGATAATCAGGCCTGGTCCTGAATATTTTTTTTTTAATAACTAAATTCGTTTCCTATTTTGAGTCAAGTCGGCCGGCGCGCAGCGATTCCGTGTCGAGTTCCGAGGACACAGTGTGAGTCACTGCGCGTCATTGTACTGCATACAATAAATAAGACTGTTGTAATTATAAAATACACTTCTTATTTGTATTGTTTTTTAATAAAAATTTGAGTGCAAAATTATGAAAAGGGGGTTAAATTAATTAAACCTGGCATTATGTCTTCACAAAAATTATTTTTTGAGTTACTGAGTTATTTTAAGAACACTCTCGGTAGTCCGGCTTTTCTGTAATCCGGCCTACTGGGCGCCACATTAGGGTTTGGATTGAGAAGGTTTACTGTACATTTAATCTTAAATGCAGTAGTAATTACAGTATTAATTAATTAATTAAAGTATTAATTTTTAGCTGAATTTTTATTGCAAAAAATCAAAAACATGGGAATCTCTCACTGATCCACTCTGTTGTATGTATATAAAAGCCTTTTCAATGATGAAACTGTGACGAAAGCCAATCAATGATCAAAGCGTTTCAGTGATTGTTTCAATGACGGAAACTATGATAGTGTGATTTGGACATTACCGAAGTTCGTTGTTGTATAAAGGGTGCTACACACGATCAAGCAATGCTTGATCAAGCATGCATAAATACCCCCTCGCCATCACATGGAACTGCATGCTTGACAAGCATCATTTTGTGCTGGAGATCTGTCGAGTTCGGACGACGACGCTTTGCTTGCTTTGGCTGCGTGTGTCCTGATTTTAAAAAGAAAAACATGAAATAAGAAACGTGGCATTTGGTGTAAAGACTGGTTACTGAAAAGAAAAACCTATTCTCACATTAACTTACTGAGTGATGCATTATTCTTCTTCATTTCTTCTTAATATTAAACATATAAATGACATCAGGCTCCATATAATACTTCTTCTTTATTTGGCGATATTTCGCAAAAAAATCAAATCGTTTTTGCTTCTTCAAGCCTTAATAAGATTTTCTACATTATTGACAACAAAAATATATCCTAATGATTGGCATAATTATCTGCGAATGAACGAAGAAACCTATTTGAATCTTTTGTCATTCCTAAAAATAAAAAAATCGCTCATTAATACATATGTATAGTAACTTATTAAAAAATTAAAAACAAAAATAACAAAGAAATATAATTACAGATCCATGTAGTATCAAAATTGGTTAAGAAATGTTTGAAATGTTCAATTCTTTCAATGTTGTATCTCTATTTATTTATTTATTTATTTATTTTCTTCACAGTAATATCCCGGTCGACGTTTGGATCAATGTTTTTATATATTCTTAATAATATATTATATGCTGTTTCTTTCTTCCAATACTTCTGTGTCCTTTCCGCAGATCTCTAGCCATGTTGGAAAGGAAACTACGGAGAGATGTGTCTCGGCCGAGAGCTGGGTCGCAAATGACGTTTTTTTGCAAAACGCATGCGCAAGCCGTGGCTTCTCAAGCTTGCAGTATGAATCTTAATACTGAATCAAGCAACTTGATCAAGCACAATGCTTGACGAAATTTTCGCTGCACACGATCAAGCATGCATGACAAGCGTGCTTTAAACTGCATGCTTGATCGTGTGTAGTAGCCTTTACAGTAACGAAAAGACTCGATTTATGAAAAATGAACGGATATTTAGATTTAACAAGGTAATTAATGATTTTAGACAGTGTCAAAAGCAAAGCGGCCCCATAATATGCACAATTTTATAAACACAATTTTATCGGAAGCGATCAGATTGTAGTCGGAGATATGCTTCAGCATTTCTTTCTAGTTCTCTGTCTCTTGTCTCTGACTTTGAGCGAGACCGTTCTTCATGCAAGCGTGAAGCTTCTTGCTTTGCATCAGCATCTCGTTTTTCCGCACGTCAAGACAATCTTTCAATTTCAATCACAACAATCGCAATAATGGCGTCTTTTGCATGCGCAACACTCACATTTATAATGCAGCTCTACAACAATCACAGTAAACGCAACAATTGCGCCTTTTGCATTCGCAACAATCACATTTATAATAATAAGAAAATTACAAAAGGTATCTTGGATTTTAGCAACTCATTATTAGCAAACCACTCCTTGGAGGGGTCAGGGTGTGGTCCTACAGGTCTGATTTTTTGGACGTGATCACCTACTTTTGGATGCTGAACACAATGGTGAAGGTTTCATTCTAATATCTCTAACTGTTTGGCCACTACAGAGTGTGACATCCAGCACAAAAACAACACCAATAGCGGTTCCGTTTTTTTTTTTTTGCAGGCAAGCTGTACAAAAGGGGTCGCTAAAAATGTCACCCATTAATTCGTTTCATTGAAATGGAAACTTAAATTTCAGATTTCTAAGTTTTTAACCTAAGAATGGGAGTCTCATCAAGTGAGTCTCTAAGTATGTGTCGGTATTTCCAAACCCGTACCAACTTCTGAACCGTTGAATCTTCATGAAACTTGATGTACGTATTTTAGGACTGTATACGATCGAACTTTTATATTTGAAGGTTTTTTTTTTCCGTGTGGGTCCTTGTGGAGCAATTACAACCTAAACAATGGATTTCTATTTTTGTTTAAATAATCAATATTAATCCATTTAGATAATTCGTTATTTGCGCGTGGTTTGATATTGTTATATCATTAACGTTGGACCGAGACAGGTTAACAGGTAACTACTGACTTTACCCCTGACTATCTTTACTTACAGCAACAGTGGTATATATACAAGAGCTTAGGATTCCCAGAGCCAAAAGCCCTATCTCACCTCGGTCCGCCTGTACTGAGGACCAATCAGGTGAGATCTTCGTTCCAGGAACAATATTAATCCCCACAATGCTAGATAATCCCTTAATCCTTTGACCTTGTGAACCACGCATCAATATTATTAAAAGGAATTCCATTTAGTAATGAATCCGAATCTACTTCTTTGAATTTTTTTGGACTGTTAATGTTCAGAAAAATTACTTTAATATTAATATTGATTTTTCGTTCGACGTTTACATGCCTTTGAAAAACAAATATAGACATTTTAAACAATAACATTTCAAGGAAATTAGGTTTTAAGGTTTTCCAGAAAATTCTCATTTATTTGTTTTGCCATAAACTTCTTTGAATCTTTGATTTTATACAAAATAAAGAGCAATTATATAAACCTAGCCACGAGCACTGATAACTTTGATATTTAACTACCTAAGCGGCAGAAGCCAATGAGTTCCCTAAATGGACAGTTGCTAAGACCTCGAAATGTCACGTGATGGTCCTCTCAGTGACTGAAAACCTACCTAAAATTTTGTTAGTGCTTCAAATGTGGTACTCGTAACTCGTTTAACATTCTAAATTATCATTTACAGTTTCATAATTTTTTTTTAATTTCCTTTTTCTTTTGAGGAGGAAAGAAGAGCGAAACGTCGAAAAATTTTCATCAATTGTATTTCTTGTCAATTCCTAGCGATCATAATAGTATTGTTCGTTCTGTAATATTATAACAGTTTATATGTAAATAGTTTTGGATATCATTTATTTGTAGTTTTGTAGAAATTATTTATCGGTATTTTATTCAAATGGTCTTTGATTAAAATGATCTTTATCGTTATTTATTTTAAAACATTTCTTTTCTATTTTCTAATTACTGATGTTCTGCTTATTTTTAAATTCTTTTCCGTTGTAGCCATTGAATCAATTAATTAATTTAAATTCGTTATGTTCTTGTCCAATCATTTGTATATTTTTAATTACTTAACCAGTCAAATCAAACTATGTAAATATTGTAAAAACCAATGTTTCTCATTTAATAAATTAATTCAGTTCAGTTCCAACACCTTTCTCGTTGTTTCTCCATCTCAACGACTCTCCCAAAAATACCATTACTGTATTACATGTTTATATTAAAATAATCAACTACATGTGTGATTACATAAATAGATGTAATTTCACAATTCCAATTTTTGATAGAAAAATTTGTTTTAGGCTTTAGTAGCTTTCTCATTTTAAAAGTTATGTTTCTTCTGGGAAATTAATAAAGTTCTCTTAATAATCTCTTAACCCCCTGTTTCCCAACGTGAGGCGCACGCCCCAAAGGGGGGCAATTCGAAAATGGAGCAATGTTGTTGTTTTTTTTTTTTTGGTTGTGAAAGTAAAAAAAATGTTGATAATTTGTTTGGTTTTTTTTTTGGTTGTGAAAGTTAATTTTTTTTTTTTTTTATTTTTTCTTTTTGAAGTTTATACCTAATTTTGTAGGGAGTAGCATACTTTAAATACTTTAGGTGGGGCACAGCATAAAAAAGGTTCGGAAACACTTAACCAGTGTTTCTTAGCTTGCTTCACAGCGCACTTTTACATTTCAGAAATTCCATATCTTTTATCTTAAAATCTATCAGCAAAATAAACTTTTCATTGCTTTTATTGCTATTGTATAATAAAATGTTTGTCAAATACCTATGATATACAAAATATATAACAGTTTATTCTAAAACTGTAAAAAATATCCCGAAATACCTTTCAAGCTGAGTAGGAATTAATAACCTTCATTGATAGAATGAAGAAGAATGTAGTTAATATTTCTGTTTGTCTCAATTATCTGATATCTAACACTTATTCTATACCAGAGGTTCTCAAACTTTTGGAATGTTGCACCACTTAAATAAACTGCTACCAATTCATATACCACGTGTGCATATTTCGTAATACGGACTTTGTGCAGCCAAGAGGTGGGGTGTGCGTCTGTCCTCTTACCATAAACAGAATAAAAATAAACAATCTTGTCAAAAAAAAACAGTTTTTTTTTGTTTTGTTTTTTAAAATCGTAATTTATTTCTTGACAAAAAATCAAAAAATGTGATAAGAAATCTAATTACCACGAAAAAAAAATATTAAAGAGGAAAGTTAAACTACTTTCATTTAGCCTCCACTAGCAGAGCTGGGCTTCAATACTAAAAATCTATAACTAAGGCTGTAAAAGGAAAAATCTTGCAAGAGATGATAAATCACTTATTACACTGATATACTATGCATTTTTTTCATTTCAGTCTGCTTCACGAGAAAAAAAACAACTGATTTTAGTAAACTCAACTATGCTGAATCCGAATCTATATTCAGAATTTTTGTATCAGGTCCACTTTTTTTGTAATTTGCACCGTAAACTTAAAAAAACAAGAAATTTAGCGAACTTCATAATTAAAATAAAAATAATTAATGGGATAATCGAGTTATGAAAGTGTCAAGACAAGTGAAAAAGCTTAACTAACTAGTATAAAAAACCTTACATTGATTCTGCTGATATAGGATTGGTTAGTTGTCTATCGAAATCTTTCGCCGTTTTGATGCTCTGCGGTGAGTCTCAGAAGTCTCCTTTTTTTAATGCACCAACAATAATCCACCAACATAGATTCATCCACTTGCCCTGATATCTCGTTTCCAATGTTTTGATATCTTGATGAAATCTTTCACCCTGCTCGTCACTCACAGCACCAAGATTTTCAATTGATGTTGCTGTGTAGAAAATGAAGTTCAACACTCATTTTGGAGCCCAGTGTTTTAAAGTTTGTTAACATTTCATCAACAAGTTCTTCGCAATTTTCAGCTTTTTGTCTCCTATGAAGTTTTCAGTCACGCACTTAAAAGACAACCATGCAGATTTTTCTGTTTCCTTCATGACGGTTATGAAATTTGAATCTTTCATCAGATCGCGTATCTGTGGTCCTTCGAATATACCAGCTTTAATTTTTGCCTCGGTCTTTCTCGGAAATTTCCGTTTTAGATACGAAATTACGTTGCTTTCATTACCAAAACCGGTAACAAACTGCTTCATGATTCCAAGTTTAATATGAAGTGGGGGTAAAAGGACTTTTTAAAAGTAATAATTTAATGTCATTAGTTAAAATATCAAAATAAAAATATATTATTTTTACATGTTTTGGGTATCAAGTACTAAAAAGGCACATGCAATTATATGAATTGTAAATTTTATACTTTATTATGATATTTTATAGTTCAGTAATGCCAAAAATTATAATTGTAGTTTAATTATGTATGTATATACGTAGTGAATTTTGACATATTAAGCATTTCAAGAAATTCCGTAAAATCATAATTTCTCAAAAACTGGACCTGATGAAACAAAACTAAATATGACTTTTGTGTTTACCCATAGTGTGGAACTGAAAAATATAAATAGTTTCTCTGAAGCAAAATGGTTGCATATCAGTGTTATCTTAGAAATCAAAACATAGACTTGAATCGTTAATACGAATGTATTTCAATTTGCTATTTAAAAAAAGGCTCAATCATATTGAGAATACAAATCGCAAACATGTGAGTCAAAATTGAACATAAACTATTAAAAGAGTCTTTGGTGACACAGTTCTTTTCTTCAAAGGACTAAAATACTTTTTCCAATGAAAGATAATTGGCAATATATACTTATGCACTCGTTTGTGTCAATGTTCGAAGCGTTCTGGCTTCCACTAACTTTAAGTAAATCTTCTCAAAGTCTTTCCGGCTAAATACAAACAAGGAATATACTTCCGATGACTTGCTTCTAGTATTTCGGAAATCCGGAGAATCACCATACCTCTTATTGTTATGTTTACTTGACTAGTAATAGATTTCATATCTGCTTTATGCAAACATGTAACAAGATGGCGTCCTTCATTCGATGTTAGTTCGATTATATTCACATTTGGATATTCCCATGGAAACACACATATGTTAGGGATAAGCATCTCTGAACTTTTGTATCAATTGAATGATACCACTTCTTAAGAATTATTCAGGAACTTTTCTTGAACTCATATTGCATACTAGAGACGGTAAGCAATATATCTGAAGGACCATGTACCAGTTAACTTTCTGCTACGGAAACTTCAAGTTCATATCATATCTCTATTTAAGAACACATAAGTTATTTCGTCGCGATGCACATCACGCGGTAACAATTGCACATGAACTTTTTTGGTTAACAACCAACATGTTGTACGGGCGCAGATATCAACAGCTTTGTTTCACATTAGCTTTGTTAAAATGACGATCTATTTTTTTTAACTTAGCACTATTGTCCTCAAAATGAAAGATGGCCGCCCTGTTTTTGTGAGATCTGCGCATGTATCATCGATTACTCTGGTCAGGCACTTCCGTATGAGTTTATCACAGGACGTCGCCATTACGGTAAAGGCTTGTTACTTTGCAAAACAGCATTGTATTTATAAATAATATATATTTATTTATTTATATAAATACTTATTGTTAGCAACTGATATTGAAATAACGGTAAATAGTCGAGAGAAGTTTTAATTTTGGGGTTATCAACATGTCTTTCTCAGTGAAAACAAACGACGGGCGTCCATTGTGACAGGGAAAACATAATTGATCAGCTACCGGAAGAGCTGCGCAGTTCAAACTTCCGCCGGTCATCTTTTATTTTGAGGACAATAATCGCCATATTTCTAATCTGAATTTGATAGCATAAAAATGTTAATGTGTGAAAACTTCAGATAAGTACATCACTTTGATTTTATTTAACATCACTAAATAACATATATATTTCACACCACAAAACTCCCCCTCATTTTATATTTTCAAATTCCACAAATAAAACACATGTTTTTAAACAAATGAAGCGATCACTTTAAATCCACTACGTTTAGTTTTCTGACCAGGCTTTGAAATCTTATCCCAGAGATTGTTTTCGTCATAATGTCCGCTGGGTTGTTTTGACTACTTATGTATTGCAATTTGATTTCCTTTTTCTTGATATAGTCTTTAATTGCATAAAATTTTATTTCTATTTCAGCTTGCTTCTGGTCATTTCAAATTGATTTTTGATTAACTTGATAGTGGGCTGATTGTCACAGTAAAGTGTGGAGGCGTTATCACTCAACGATTTGATTTGTAATTCGGATAGCAATCTTTTGAATCCGATCACGTCTCTCACACAATCGTTACAAGCAATCAGTTCACTCTCTTGAGTTGACTGTGCGACTACACTTTGTTTTTTACTTTTCCATGATACAACACTGTTGTCGATGAAGATGACAGCTCCGGAAGTGGACTTTCCATGGTTCCGGTCTCCAAAACTTGCGTCTGAAAAAGCGTTCAGTTCATATTCCCCTTTTGAGATGATCATTTGCATATTTTTGGTTCCTTGTAGGTATCTCAAAAATTCGTTTTGCATTTTGCATATCAATTTTGGAAGGAGAATTCAGTTTTTCGGAGCATTTGTTATATGGCATATGTGATGTCAGGCCTATAACAATTACTAATGAAGTTCATACTACCTATTATACTTCTGTTTATCATTATTCGATTTATTAAGTAATTCTGCATCTTCTTGAATGCTGCGTGACATATGTATAGTTTCAACCATTGGGGAGACTACAGGCTTGCAATCAGCCATCTGTTGTTTTCTAACAAATCACTAATGAATCTTTCCTGTGATATTGTAAGTTTACTTCCATTTACATCAAATGTAATGTCCAAACCTATGTAGCTATTAATGCGACCCAAATCTTTGATTTTGAAACAGTCTGTCTAGAATCTTCTTCATTTCTATAATGACGTTTTCATTCTTTCCCAATATCAATATGTCGTCGACATACACTAGAAGAATACATTTACTTTTTTCCTTGCTGTATGTGAATATATATGCTTCGGATTTAATCTCGTTGAATCCATTCTTTGTCAATTGTTCTCTGAGGGTTTCATGCCAGTTTCTGCCGGCCTGCTTCAATCCGTAGATTGATTTCTGTAACTTTAAGCCATTACATTTTTTGTCTTTAAGTTCAACACCTTCTGGAAACTCTATATGAACATCATTATCATTGGTGCCATTTAGGTATGCTGAGTTTACATCGCATGGATGTATGTCATATGCTTCTTGTACTGCAACTGCCATCAATAATCTTATAGTAGACAAACTTGGTGTGGGAGAATAAGTACTACCATAGTTTATATCTTTTCTCTGCAGATAACCATTTGCGACTAACCTACTCTTGCACTTGGTTAAATTTCCCTTGGCATCCCTTTTGATTTTAAAAATCCACTGTGTACTTATAGGATTAACATAGTCTGGGAGTTCAGTCTCAATCCTCATTGTTCGAGGTTTTTAATTTCTCCTTCATTAATCGATTCTTTCCACTTTTGGCTATCTCTCCCTTTCATAGCTTCAAGATAACTTGTTGGCGTTGCATCTAATCTATTTGCATTTACTCTTACTTTTGAGTTTCTTTCTATTCGTCTGTTTCTCAGATTCTTATAATTTCTTTCTTCATCTGATGAGGAAATCACAGTCAATCTGTCTTTTATTACACGTTTGTACACCTGATACAACGTAATGTGACAACTAGTGGTACATGTACCACAGTTCGAGAATCCCTGTTCTAGACTGTAGTATTTGGCTAAATTTAAAACTAGAAACAAATTTCGTATTATCAGAATTTCCTTGGAGCACATCGATTGAGAAACTCTGTCTTAATTTCGAAAAAAATATACGAGTGGATGTTTCTCTTCTAATCCGCCAGATGGTGTTATGTAAGTTGCAGCAAAATGGACACAAATTGCAGATCATATGCTATTGTAAATTAGGACTACGAAGGTTGGAACTAAAGTTCAAATCTCTCTTATTTATTTATTTATTTATTTATTTATTTATTTATTTATTTATTTATTTATTTAGGGCTGTATCCTAGATCTGTAAATATTTTCCTTCCATGACAATTTGCGTCTCGTTTCACTACATAAAAGTAATTTATTTGAATTTCTTAATTTACGTTTTCTCAAATATTGTTTATTGCAGAATTAATAAAATTTGTAGTTGACTTATTGTCTTTGTAGATATTACTAAAAGTATTAAAGAAAAAAAAATTTTATGTAGTGTATAAAAAGAAAGAATTATTATAAAAATTATAAGAAAAAAAGGCAGCTACGAAGAGATTATGTAAATTTAACAAACAATTCAAATGATTTTAAACAAAAATAATGATAATTAGAAATTTTTAGAAATAATAATTAGTAACGGAAATCAATATTACACCACAATTAGCCAAATGCTTGCTTCTAGGTATAACATATGTTTGAAAACAGCTTGGGATTTAAAGAAGTATTAAACTGAACAACTTGGAATGTTCTCGAATGTTTTGTAGCGACAGAAAATTCCCAATTGCACCGTATCTTCCCAAGAAAACCACAACTCGAACAATAACAGTCAACATTACCAAAATGTATCTTCACCTTGACAGAGGTGAGTTGAGCTACGAACAAATAACCCTGGCTTTTTCTGTTGTGATTCTCGTTAGAAAAACTGCGTGGAAAGATCTCCGAGTTCACAGGAAATGCAGTTTTTATTCCCACCAAAGATTAACATCGGACCTTCTGCAATTGGACTGAATTCGAATTAAAAAAAAACAAGCTTACAACAATCCAATCAAGGGAAGTATTAAGAATTCAGTAATTTGCAAAGTAAAAAAAATGCAGGGGTCTCATAACCAAAGATCTTTTCAACTCAATTTGTTATTTGATTTTACATTTAAGTTTCTTATATCTGGATTAAAACATTAAAGATCGAAGATAAATTACTTTTTTTAAAGGAAGGGAAGAAGTCATTTATGAATTTATAGTAAATAAAAAAATTAAAAATACACAAGAATAAACAATGGTTCTTACACCTTGAGCTATCATGTCGAGAATCTGAGACAGCTGTTTCAGCCTTATTAGGCTTCTTCAGCCAGATTTACCCTTGATAATAGCTCAGAGTGTGAGACAAAGTTGAGGTTACGACTTCAACTCCCTGAAGTGGCCTCCAAGAAAATAAATACAACTATCGTAATTCTTTGTCCTGGCAACCGCCAGGCTCAAAAGAATTTAAGCAGGCATAGAGAATCAAAAAAGAAAATAAAAATTGTTAAGAAAAAATTTAAGATGATACATGTAGATAAATCAAAAAATTAAAAATTCACATGAATAAACAAAGGTTCTCACGTCTTGAGCTACCGTGTCGGGAATCTGAGACAGCTGTTTCAGCCTTATTCTTCAGCCAGATTTCAGGACTGTATATCGCTTATCATTGAATTCTTAAATAGGGAGGCATATCCCACAGAGGCTCACGATGAAAGTTTGACTCCCAACATTTCATGATCTGGTATAGGTGGTCAGTCCGACACTCGCTCGCCTGTAACATCATTCACCTGTGACCTCATTCGTCTGTAGCCCGCACCCGTCTAAAGGATAATTTATCTGAGAAAAATCAGTGCAAATTAATATCTTTTCGAGCTCAATACAGCCTTTTAATTTTGTAACTTTTTTTTATTTATTTAATTATTCGGCTTTATTTTTAAGTAAACATTTTACGTACTTTTTTTTAATATTATATAATTTCAGAGGTTACTTATTGATGTACAATGCAAAAGGATGCTCCAGTTGACGACAGTAATAAACACGAAACAGCTGTCCGAGTAAAATTTATAATAGATTTCAGAACGATTTTAAATCAACAGCAGATTTAGAATTGAGAAAAAAAGAGTACTTTTATGTATAAAACAGCAACAACAACTCGGTTATTCTTAACCTACCTTTTAATCATAATATTCATCTCTTCTGAGCGAAGAGACTTCTTCAGATGAACCACTTTAGGGATAAAAACATATCCTCTACTTAGAATTCATTTACAAAAGGAATTATAAACAAAATATTAGTGCGAGAAATACAGTACTTTTGAAATAATTTAACTAAACAATAAATAGTCTAATTCAAAATTATAGGAAAAAACAATATTAATTTCGTGAAAGGACAATAATGAGCAAGAATAATTACCTAAACAATAAACTAGACTCTTAAGAATATTTAAAATTATCACAAGAACATTTCTTTGCTTCTCATGAATCTGTCTTTTTCATTTGGAATACGAATGTCAACTAAATACAACTAAAGGGTCAGGGTTATGATTGTTATCTTGGCAGTAATCTTCCCAGTTAGATATGCCACGTTAATTATTGTTAAAGGCCCTAATATATTCTAAAGTTCTTTCTATTAATGTCCCTCCGGTGCAATAAGGTCGAAATAGACCTTATTACAATCCCTGCATTTTAATTTGTATATAACGCCCATCGTATTTATAATATCAGAAGAAAATTCATTATTTTCTTTATTAATTGATTAGCTTTATAAAATGTAATTATAAAATTATAATTATATAATTATTCGTCTCAGAAGAGACGAAATATTGTAAGACTTTTCTATATATTAGTTTAGCAGAACTTAAGGTGTGTGAATATGTGTTTCTGAATAAAGTTAATTATAAATAATAACACACAGTCTTTCAAAGTTTCATTAATATATGTATTAAAAACAAATATATCCTTGCTTTACATTCAAAAATAACGATTAAAACTCACACTGACTTAAGTGTATTGCTAAAACAAAAGTTATTTGTAGATCCTTAACAGTGTTCAATTTAATGAATTCTCTTCACTTATTTCACTTGCATTGAATAAATAAATACTTTGATTTCTAATAAACTATAAGTTCTTTAATGTTCATATACTAGTCTCTTTAAAAGTTTATAACCGATATTCACTTTACTTCTAGTTGAGTTAATACAGTCTATTCACATAACATAAATTATCTCTCTTTTCGAAGTTAACGTTGTAGATTCTTTCTTGTAACTTTAATAATAAAATATTTATATGTTGATTCTTCCTTCTCACGCAAAGAATGTAATACTGTCTTTGTCTCGAGTAGAAAAGAAAAAAAAGTGCACTTACTTTAAATGCTGTACACTTCATATTCCAACATACCAATGAACGATAGGACGTTATTCCATGAGGCGTATCCAATCCAAATATTCTTTGTACTCTTCATTCCGTTGCAGGATCATATTCCTTTCATCTGAACGGTTCTCTTGAATGTCCATATTTGAATTGTCCTATATAAATTCCAAATACCCGAGGAAAACGATGCCTCTTCACACATTTTCAACTTCCATTTCTCTCTCTATTTCTTCTTCTTCTCCTAACAAAGCTCACGTTTTCGGTATCCCATTGCTTTATTATTTCATTCTTGTTACAATAATCCACCTTTTTGTAAACAATTGCTCTTAACACAGTAGAATTAACATACATCTATAAGAATAGTTTATCACGAAGAATTTCACTACTTATTCACATACACATCTTATTATTAGTGAGTTTTACATTGCCGCTATTGTTTTATACTTATACAAAACAACAAATATTATGATTTAAATGTTGGTTAAGAATTATCGAGTTGTTGTTGCTATTTTATCAATGAAGTTTGAATTTTTTTCTATAGTACTTTTACGTATTTTTTTTCATAGAATTTTATGTGTTTTCGTGACTTTTAAGTTATTCTACAATAACTTGACTTGCTACAATTTTGACGTATTACTTCGTGCTAAACTTCTGATAAATTCAAAGTGAAGTTTTAACTAATTATAATTTAGAGACTATTTATAAATTCTTGAAATGGAAGAACCATTTCTTCTCAATCATATTTAACAAGGTAAACAGGATTTTAGCAACTCCACACTGTCACCCTGAATAATGGCTTCCTTTTCCCTTCCAATAAATTATTTTGTTTTGTTTCTCTCTTTTTTTCCGCTCAAAAGATAGTTTTTTAAGGGATTACATTGTTGTTGCTTATTGAATGTTATTTCTTTAAACCAATAGAATATTATCACGAATTATTCATTGATTAAATTTGTTGTGACGTTATTTTATTTATTATTTTTATTGGTTATTGTTGCATTTATTTTTAATTATTTAAAAACAGTCAAATAACTGTATTCATAATGTGCATATTTCTAGAAATTTCCCGAAGCAGGGAATTCGTTGTAGCGCCATCTGGCGAGTAGTTTTCCCATATAAACTCCCGTGGTTGCACAGAGAAACCAGAACACGGGACGTCTGTAGTTAGTAAATTCATCAGAGTGAATAAATTTTATTTCATCAAAGTTTTTATAGTTTCTTTGATTTATTCCAACAAATATGTGACAATATTAATAAGAGATTTAGCCAAAGAGATGTATGAAAAACATTTTAAAAAAGCATTAAATTATTTTGCAAATTTGCAGAATTCGGGGATTTTTGCTTTTTTTTTTTTTTAAATAAATAACAGTATTTGTGGGCAACAGTAATTGTGCTAAGAATCCGGTAGTTTAGTTACTTACGCTGGTGGAACCGGGGAATTTTCTACGAAAGTTTCTCCTCCAGCCCAGCCCTAGGGCACACCCATCCCTTTGTGAAATGGCAACCGGGGTTAAAGGGCATCGGACTGAACATCTGTTCTTAATTCATCCCAATGGCTAAGACTCGTTGTGGCCTATGCATCCAATGCCTGGATTAGGCTGTTATGGCCTGTGAAGTAGAATCTTAATTTAAACTAGTTTTCGTTTTTCTTTTAATTTAAAAACAAAATAGAAGTAAAAACCTTATAACTTTCATTCACAATATTAATTTAGATTTATATATATATACATAAAAGTTTATGTCGGAATCAATGTGGACCCCGAAAAGCTAAAATAAGCAAAAAAAAAAAAAAAAACTCGCCAAAAGGATAAATTGCGAGAAAACTCATGTAGACGCTACACGCGGCCGCAATGAATTTTTTTAGCGCCTAGTTGCGCAGGTAAAGATGAATTAAACAAAGGGTGAGACTAAATTGTATACTAATAACATCCTAGTGCCAAATGTACTAATGACATCCTAGTACAGTTGTTTTCCCACGCTAATATCATCAGCTAGGAGCAGTCATCAGTACACAACCAGGACTCGATACTCGGGCCTATATGAGAAAACATCGGAATTAATGTGGAACCCGAAAAGCTATTCTCGCAATTTCTTCTTTTGGCGAGTTTTTTATTGCTTAGTTTAGCTTTTCGGGTTCCACTTTGATTCCGACTTCTCATATAGGCCCGAGTACCGAGACTTGGTTGTGTACTGATGACTGCTCCTAGCTGATGATCGTCATATTAGCGTGAAACAACTGTACTAGGATCTCATTTAGTATAAACAACTTGGTCTCACCCTTTATTTGATAAAAGTTTGTAAGAAAAATAGTTAAAAAATTTTAACTAGGTAAGTTTCTGTAAACAAAATGGATTTACATAGCAGAATGAAAAATATTTATTATTTTTTTTTTTAAATTCGTTATTTAAAAAAAACACTATACAGTGTCAAGGTAATTTTATTATGAAAGAAAAACAATTTATAATATTCTACTTACATATTTTAAATAAAACCTAAATAGACTAATTTAAAACTTTTTGAAAATTCTTTCATGCTTTTGAAGCATACTGTACAAATTTCTTAAACAGTAAATTTTTCGTAGCACGAAGCATTTGCAAAGTATCTGCATGTAGGGATGTTCTGCATATTCGCCATTTATGTGCCGTCGAAGTAGAAAGTTCCAGAAGCTGTCACTAGGTGGAGGCACTTTCTATGTAATTGTTGCTTTGGCTGCAAAAATTAAAATTTACAATTAAACAATACATTAATTATGTGTGAATTGAGATAATTAAAAGTATCGATGGATCCCGATTTACGTGATTAATACGTTCTATCGTAAGTCAGTTTTTATGTATGTCGGGATTTCTTACAATGATGTAAGGACAGATTAAATGAAAGATAGATTACATCTGTTTAAGCATAAATTATTTTAAAGAAATGATGTACAGTACACTTTGACATGTATAGTACTGTACTTCTCTTAATACCGAATAGTATTCTGCAAATGAGATTTTTTTTTTTTGCCCAAAAGGTGCTATTGTATTAGTTAAATGATTAACATTCGCTCTTATTCGAATGTTTGGAGTAATGCCAGGAGTACATCTCGTTTGTTAGTTTTTTGTTTTGTGTGCTGTGTGTGTGTCTGGGTATGTATGTGTTTTTGTACTTCGGAGTTACATTATCACTGCTACAATAATTGCCTTCGTAATGTTTCTTGAGTATTTATGGAGCAACGGACGGACAGAGTTACTTAATGTTCATTCAACCACAATGAAATTTGACTGTGGTTGTGTTTTTTTTAACAATCTATTTCTGTACCAAATTTCATTAATATTCCATCAGGAGAAGTCCAATTACTCCATGTGTGTAGTTACATAGACGCACAAACCATTGACAAAACCATGTTTTTTGCCCTCTTGAAGTGTGCTTAGAAGCAACGAAAATTCATCTTCAGAAGCAACCAAAACGATTTTCCCGCTATCGGTCAGTTTATGGCGCCAAACTAACTGAGGAATCCTAACAGAAACACAAGCGCCAATTTTTATTCGAAATTCAGTCAAAATACAGTTCTAATATTGACATTCAAGCTCAATTATCAATGCGTAATGGTTTTCATATTTTCAGTAACTTCATTTTGATTTGACAAAGAATTATAATATTTACAATCAAAAAGAATTAAAATTGTAATTATAAATTTAGAAAACATTCCAAATTATCAAAGGACACCTACGGTATTCTTAATGAAAGGATATAAATATCTAAGTTATATAAACCTGCATTCTTCAGTCCAGAATCAGTTAAAAATAATAATAATAATTACAAATCAGGGCTTAATGTTATTATGTTAAGGTGTATGTGAAATTATTATGTTAAGTTATATTAAGTCATTATGTTATGTTATGTTAAATTATTATGTTAAGTTATATTAAGTCATTATGTTAAGTTATGTTATGTTAAATTATTATGTTAAGTTATATTATTTATTATGTTAAGGTAAATTATGTTAGGTTATTCACTCATTCTCTCGAGTTTAGATAAACCAAAAAAAAGAGGATCAACTCCTATGATTTTTTAACTTCGATTACAGGAAAGTTAATACTTATGATAATAAGCCTATTTTAAATTCTGAATAATAAAGACAATGTCCTTCATTATTTATAATTCAGACGAATATCTGCTGAATTCATTAGTTATTTTTAATTCTTGAATTGACTGATATTCTTTTCTTATTTTTAAAGTCTAAGAAGGAAGGTGATTTTTAGATCAGATTCTAAGAAAATCCTTCATTTCGAACATTCCGGAAGCGACATCATCAATCCAACTGACAGTGATTGAATCACAGCAAAAGAAAGAGAAGAAGATGATGATGATGATGATGATAGAGAGATTCCCAGAACTCAAATATTAGACTTTCGTTTTTTTAAAATTACAAGCGTGTATTTATTAGATGAGCTTTTTTATACTAAAAAGTCCAAACATTAATCACTAAGATTTAAGGTTATCTGACTGTTAGGAAGACAAAGAAGATTACGAAGACATACTGTATTTCACCTGAAATAAGGAGCTTGTTTTGCAGGACTTTCAAGTAAATATATACTGAAATCTTAAAAATAATTTTTCGTGGTTTTGAATACTCTGAATCATTGTTATTCAGGATTTCTTTATTTCTTTTTATTTGCGTAAAAATTTTTACGCAAATCCCTCTTTTACTAATGGAAGTTATATTTTTAGCCTACGTTCTTCAGGTAAGTTAAGCCTACAAAATCAATATATCACCATGTATTTGTGCCTCACAAAGTGAATTCATCTTCTTGGTGTTAGAGACATTCTAATTGTTGTACAGTTTTATTTTAAAATAGCAAGAAAAAAAATGGATGAAATGAAAATGGTGTAAAATGAGGGAAAATGTAAGTTATGGGAAAAGCAATTTATACGAAATATTTCGAATGAATAGTTTATTTAAAAAAAATAGGATTTTGTTTTCTGTTTTAAATTTGCTATTTTGTCTTTATAAATGATATTTTCTAAATTGCAAATGATATTCATTTTTTAAAAAATAATAATCAAAAACAGATTACCACAAAACAGAACGTTTCGACCTGCTCTTTTTGTTTGGCAGTTTTTCAGCTGAAAATGACCTTGCAGTTTTCCGCAGGCCGAAACATCCTGTTTTTTTGATAGGCCCTATTTGTTATTTTCTTAAATGTATGCGATAATTTTTCTTATTTTTTTAATGATTTTATATAGTAATTTACAAATACACATATCCTTATAAATTAACGTAAAATATGTAAACTTCTGCAAATATATAAAAAAATATGTAATATATAAATATACAAATCTATAAATATATATAAAAAAAGTATTTATAATTATTATACAAGACTTACTATGTTTTCAATGTTAAATACTGATTTAATTTTTTTGTACATTATTTCTTAAATATTTTCTTAAAATTAATTACTTATACATTAATTACTTATTACATACGTACTAGCACAACGACCCGTTCTTCCTAATGTCCTAATGTGGATAATAAAGAAATTGCAATTTTGAGATCAATTTGGAACTTTCCCGGTTGGTCCAAAAACAACAAAAAACAACAACTCCAGTGGCGAAGCGTGTATTTCGAGTAAGGGTAGACATTTTAGATTTAGATATAATATTGTTTGTAATAATAATAGTCAATCAAAACACCAAAATAAAATTGTTAGAATAATCAAAAATAATCAACAATATTGCAGGTGATGATTGAAATTTTTAATAATGAAAGATCGTAACTGTTTTTAACGAAATTACAAATACTAATTCTTGATTTTTTTTTATTTTTATTTTTTTTACTTTTTTACTGTTCGCCAGTCCTATTAGGTATTCAAGAATAAAGAATATAGGTGCTGATAATAATTTATAATTATTAGCTGTAGATTAATTAACTTTGTTAATTATCTAATACAAAAGAAAAGAAACGTAACAAAAGTTAAAAGTTAAAAATTCAGAGTAATATTCTCATCAATTACTTCAGCGATTAATAAAATTTTAATCTTATTAATACTTTTTAGTGTTTTAGAATTATATTTTTCCCAATTAATTTGACTGAATAATTTATATTTTATATAGTTTTCCAATCTTAGACCAAAATTATTATTCATTTTATTAATTTGAAAGATTTTTAACCAATTGTATCTAGTTATTTTTTCATTATTTTGATTATTTTTTTCCCCTATTGACAATATAAATATTATTCATAATTTTTTCTTTAATAGTAAGTATTTTTAAATTTTTTCCTAATCTTGTTTTTTTTTCCAAAAAATTTTTTTTTACAACCTTTTTGTGAAATGTATTTTCCGTTTGAAGAGGCGTGGCTAAGTTTCATCTCGAAGTGGACAAAGAGTACAAAATACGTTATAATATCCAACACTCAACAGTTAAGAGACGTTTAGAAGAACGTCTCAAGGATTGATATATACCCCACGAACTGCTTCCTGTGATGCGCATGCGCGCCTCCTAGCAACATCCTGTATGGTGCGCTCTCTTACGGAGCCGTTAAGGAAAATGTCTCACGAACAGACAGCGCCACAGCGGGCAATAATGGACTCAAAGCGTTGGACTCACAGCGTGAGCCGATACGACGCAAAATTTTCCTTGAGTGAAATTTTAAAATTGCAAATAATGTTATTCTCTCTATCTCTTGGGTAGACACTGCCTCAATGTCTCATAGCACGCTTCGCCACTGAACAACTCAAAAGGTCTGACCTCATTACAAATCTATATCTATCCCGAAAACCTCGTAGAAGGATCTTTGAACCATGTTTGCCCATCCACTCACCGTCCTCCCAGTGTACACCCCTAGTTCTAGGTTATTCGAATTTTGTAACGTCGTAACCTTATCACTTCAAATCTTTCCTAGTTCGTAAAACATCATCTGATCATTACAAATCTATATCTAACCCGAAAATCCTCTCTATTATGCACAACCATAGTTTAGTTCCAATTGTTGTACAACACTATTTGTATAGTTCCCTTTTTCGCCTTAAGCTCAAAATATACTTGAATATGAGGAATATGCATCAAATGCAAAATTAAAGGATATGATTCTCTATCAATTCTGTGACTGATTAAAAGACTTATGGCCGAGTGCACCAAACTTCAATTAACTTTGATGGCTGCAGTGTGGACGTAGCTAAAATTAGTGGGAGGGGGTGATGCCCAAGAAAAAGTTTAGCCTTTGTTTTAAAATTGTGTGAAAGGAAACAAACATGTATAAAAAGAAAATTTATTCAGAAACTTGATAAATTTCTTTTTATACATGTTTGTTTCCTTTCACACAATTTAAAACAAGGCTAAAATTTTTCTGGAGCACCCCCCACTAATTTTAGCTACGTCCCCAATGCAGCCATCAAAGTTAATTGAAGTTTGGTGCACTCGGCCAAAAGTCGTTCAACTGATTAATAGGTGTTCGGAACTGAACCTTATAAATACTTGGTTAAAAATACTTTAGTTTTTAATGTAAATTGGGGGGGGGGGCATGATAATGTGACGTAATATTGTAATGGTCTTCGTGGGAGAGTCGTTGAGATGGAAAAACAACGAGTCAAGTTCTGGAACTGAATTGAATTAATTTATTAAATGAAAAACATTGGTTTTTATTGATTATACATAGTGTGATTTGATTGGTTAAGTAACTTAAAAATATGCATAATGATTGGACAAAAACATAATGAATTTAAATTAATTAACTGATTCAACGGAAAAGAATTTAAAAATAAACAGAACATCAATAATTAGGAAGTAGAAAAGGAATGTTTTAAAATAAATAACGATTAACGATTAAAATGAATAATATAAAGATAAATATTTTTTGCAAAAATACAAATTAATGATTTCTGAAAATCATATATTACATATAAACTGTTACAATATTAGGGAAGGGGCTTCACAAGATTGTGACAAAGTGTGACAAGCGGAGAGGAGGTAGTCGAAAATAACAAAAATTAGCGTGACGTAGTTTATGGACAGCTCCTTATCTGCCAAGCATTAAGGAAGAAATTTGGTACGAAATAAGTTGATTATTTATGAGTTTTTTTTGGTCCCAAAAGTACAACATTGATACCATTAAATCAATTTTAGAGAATAAAAAGTCGTTCAACAAAACTATATCCCAAGTATTTCATAAATAAATTAAATTTAAAGCATTTTTTTTATTAAGTGAAATTTATTGTAATTTTATAATTTAATTTAACTTAATAAAAAAAGGCTTTAAATTTAATTTAGTATTTAAATTTTAAGTTTATTATTGTAATATCATAATTTATAAATTTAAAATTTAAATACTAAATAATAAAAATACAGTAAAACCCCGTTATTACGCTCATCAAGGGATCGTGACCTACAAGCGTAATAAGCGGGATAGCGCTATAGACGGGAAATGATTTATCAGATGGGGAAAGATTTAGACACCATTTTACAGGAAACATACTTGATTCTGCAATAGATAAAGTGCAAATATGAGCTTATTTCCTGTTAAAAAAAATCTTTGATTGTGGTTTGCCGTGTGAGTATGTGCTACTGTTATGAATTACGACATTTTCAATGCGGTTCAAGTAACTATTAACATCAATTGATACACCGCTAGGAGCAACACTAATATATTTTCAGAGCAGATTTAGTGCACTACCCGCTATTTCACGCGCCTTTTCTTGAATGATTGGGCCACTTAATGGCACTGATGCATCACAGGACTGATGAATCCATTCAATTAGAATTTCCTCGGCATCTTCATAGTTTCCACACGTTACTTTTTTTACGTTTGCAACCACCCTTCACTATATCGGTAATTGCATTCTCATTTTTTATTATTGTTCTCAGACTGGATGAGGGAATTCCTAGAGATTCTGCGAAATCCTTCTGACTTAGGAATTCTCGTCGTATTTACGGAGAATTTGCAATTTTTCACTTTTAGAAAGGGATTTCCGCTTCGGCATTTTGCACTACTGTATCACAGACCCGCACTTCTGAGTTCAAAGATTCCCTCCTACCAGGGAAAAAAAATAATCTTTAGTGTTACATTTCTTTTCGATACAAAATTTCCGATATAAAAAAAGCGCTTTAAGCGGGATTTGAAGCGTTATAAGGGGGTAAAAGTATACCGAGTTATATAGAAAATTCCAGGAACCCAATAAAAGGAGCGTAAAGAACGGGATAGTGCTATAAGCGGGAGCGTAATAACGGGGTTTTACTGTAGTTGATAAATTATCTTGTAGTTTCTTGGCCATAGGTGTACTCTGGAATTTGCAAAGGATGTCGATGTTTAGCCATTCGTTCAACCAAAAGAAATGTTGTGTCCTTTTCGTTATGGAGACTTACAAAACGATGACTTTCCAAATGAAAAAAAAAAAGGTCAAAATTGTCAGATGTAATGAGGGGGAGGGGTTAGAAACCGCTGACAACTTATATCAAAGTTACACACACATATTTTAATCAATTATACACATAGTTTCCTCAGAGTAATGTGTTATAATGCAAAAGATGTAATAGCTGTAGATTCACATCGGAAGTATTCAAGTTTCTGCTAAGGTTGACTTCATGAAAGTTTCTAAAAGGGACGTAGCAATTAGAAATGGATTCCAAGTATCTATTGTTGGAAAACTGAAGTGTTAGAAACAGTTCATGAATGATGAGTTGTTGTTTTTTAGTTTAATTCCTTATACCATATTATTGTAATATCAACTTACTTTTTAATTATGAATTTTATTTATTAATCTACTTGGAATAATTGCTATCACGTGAACTTGTGGGCGTGTCATCAATTGTAATAACAACAAAATCCTTATTTTATAAACGGGGTAAGCCTATTTGAAGAAAAAAATATGGGTGTTGTTTTAAGGTTACAAACCTTTTACAGTAGAATTAGAAACCTTTTACATTTAATAATGAGATATCCCTTATTCAGAACTATCCCTAAATTCGATAATTAGTAAATTGTGATTTTAATGAGGGTTGTGTATTTGTCTGTTAATCCTTCCAAAGGAAAGAAGAGGTATTTCTAACTCCATAGATAGCATCGTAGATAGATAGTTTTCTTTGAACTAAAAGAAAAAGAAAGAAATAATTTATTGGAAGGGAAAAGGAAGCAATTATTCAGGGTGATAGTGCTGAGTTGCTAAAATCCTGTTTACCTTGTTAAATGTGACTGACAGAATTATTTCCATTTCAACAGTGTAAATAGTTTAAAAAAAGTAAGTACAGGTACTAAATTCCTCTGTGGTTCAGTCAGAAGTAAAAATTCAAAAGTTTGTTCATTTAAAAGAATGTCCGTTTATTAGGTACACGTATCCATTTACATCAAGAGGGGTTTTGTACAGGTAATTTACGACCAATCGATTTACGAACATTCGCATTTACGACCAAAAATTTTAAATTAATAAAAAATCGAACATTTTCAAAACAAATATGAATATTTCCAATATTCTTTGAGTATATTTTTATATAGAGAAACTTGAGCATATCTACATGTATAAGCCATATATAAACATAATATGTATGCATGTATTTGCATGTATACATATCGTTACCGTAACACCAATGTTAGTTCTCTCCATCTTTTCAGAAGTGTTTAACAAAGTCTACTAGAACTAGAACGAGATGGCGTTGGTGAAGGCAATTCCCAGATGAAGTTCCCATTGCCTGCTTCTCTCTTGCCAATAGCCGTGACTGGTGGTTTCTAGCCGTAGCAAGTGTATTCATCAGAAAATATTGTAACCATTTATATGTAAATTTAGAAGTCATTCTATTTTAAATTTTTCATTGTATTTTTGTAGAAAGTATTTATCTGTATTTTCTTCATTTTAATCGTGAAGCTGCGATTTCCATTGCGGGCGCTGGCAGTCGACTTCTCTGACCTCAATTACTGCCCTCTACACCCCTTACAGCCACCGGCCTTGAATTTACAGTAGGGACGGCAGGCTTCTGTTGTAAATGAGGGTAGTAAAGCCGTGCTTCTCCCAACCGCGAAAGTACAGGCGCCCGGCGCGCCGGGCGACTCCAAGAGGGACCAGTACTAGCCGGCTTCTGGCGACTGCTGGTTCTAGTTTGTGTAGCTGAACATAGCCAAAATATTGAAATAAATCGTGTTTTGAATTCTTTTTTTGAAAACAAAGTAAATACAAGTTGACACTTATTACAGAAATTTATAAAAATAAGGAAATTCAATTAAAATATAGGTTATTTTATTGAATTTATTAATATAAATCAGCTATTATTATTGTAATTTCTTTAAACTTGTTGTTTCGAAAATATGTGTGACATTTAAGTTAATATTCAGGACAATTTAATTATGATATGAATTTATGTTTGAGAAATTGATTTTTTTTTAGTGTTATAATGGAATAATACAATAAAACTTTCTATTTTTTTCCCAAATTAATTTCAAGTTAAATCTCAGAAATAGAATCATACTGGAATATTCAAAGAAAACATAAATACTTAAAAAGAACTGATAATGAAGATTATAAAATTATTTCATGGTAGCTTGGATTAAATATATTTTAAAATATTAGCTTTTTAGTGTGTGTTTAAATTTTTATAAATTTCATTAGAAATAAAGTTTTAATGTAATGTTTTCAATTAAAATTAAATTTCCTTCCTTTCTTATGAAATATAATTGCTATTGGGAAGTCACATAAGGGTCACAATTAATATTAAATATTATCATAAAACATTAATAAGCGTATTACTATTAATTTGCATTTCAAATAAAATCTTTTAACTAAAGCTAATTAATTTGGAATTCTGAAGCACAATTTGCCTAATCGAAAATGTCGGTGGAAATTTCGTATTAGCAGTGACCTTGAAGATCGCTGGTCGGGCTACAGACTATAGAGTAGAAAACAACAATAGAACAAATCCCCAAGAATTAATTTCCTTTTCCTCCCACTCTGCAATGGAACACTCAAACCAAACAGTGTGCGTGTGAGTAGGAGGTTGACATTTCAATAAAAATGATAAAACTCTTAGCTCTAACCACGTAAGGATATTTTTTGTTGGTTATGACGTCAATGACTGAAGAAAAGGAACCCACATTCTGTGTGGAGGTGTGAACAAACACAAGCTGGGACGTATCGTAAAGGATAATTGCCTTATAAGAAAAGTAAAAATAAACTAAAAGTGAACTTCAAAGAAACTAACTGTTTTCTCGATTCCTTACGTAAACAAAACTTTGAAATGGGTTGATTTCTGCAATAAAAAAAAATACTTATATCAATTTTGATTCAAATATATCTAAAATATAAGTGTTCGTTATAGAAGATTCTTTAGCCTACTTTCCGAAGGAAGGATTGCTCATCCCATCAGTCAGTCTGTCTGTCCCCGAAGAACTTTTGAACGGCTCCATGAATCTTCTTGGAACTTGACATACTTATTTAAATGCACGAGGCGATCAAACGTTCTATTTGAAATTTTGCCAGTGTGGGTTCTTGTCGAGAAATAGGCACGTGAAGAAGACAGAAAAAAAATTATATCAGAAATATTAAATTTTTATGATTCTTAAACAACGGTATTAATCTGCCTTTAACTCCTCTTAATAACTACGCGAGCTTTAATATAATTAAAATTAATCGAAATTCAGTAACTTAATTAAATAATACAGACTTTATGCTTTTTTTTCTTTTCCGAAAGTGGAAAATGTCTACTGTTTGTATTTACCAAATATTATAAATTAAAATAAACGGAGACATATTGTGTTATATTTTGATGATTTTAAAAATCGTAAGAAGTAGTCTCCATGTTCTTTCCGGAACTTCTTGCTACCTTTTCAAAATGCAAGATTTCATAAAAATAAAATAAATAAATAAACACTTCTTAGAAATTCATTACAAAATTATTTTATTTCCTGATTCAGTATTTCCGAATCCACATTACGTTACTCCTTTTATAGACAACAATATTTTACAAAAAAATCTTTGCAATACAACAGAGCTTCTCAAAGTCGGGGGAGTGACTTCCAAAGACACAAACGAATGGAAGAATATTTTCCTTAATAAATAACTTTAATACTACTTAATAGTAAATTAATTATTTTAAAAAATAAAAATTTGAAAAAAATTAATTAATTTTACTATTCTATTTTACATTATTGTTCTTTATAATGTTTCTGTAGTTTTAGTTTTTTCATCTATAATTATAGAGAGTGTGGCATCGTTTTATATTTTATTATTTTTTTATTATCTATAAGCTCATTATTGTATATTATTTTTTAAATATGAATAAATGTATAATATTTATAAGTATAGCTTATTAAAAATCAAGTTTTGAGTAAATTTTTTCATTATTATTATTATTCATATGAAAGGGGGGGGAGTAACTGATTATAATAAACTGTTTTTGGATCTGGATTTCAAAATTTTGGTCCAAGAGGGTGGTACAATACCGAATTCCCTTGAAATACGCCACTGGTCTTTTACTAACAGAGACGGATTTATCAGTTGGCGAAGTTGGCAGCCATTTTAGGTTATCAAATGCATTGGGACCTTACATTCTCATCTTCTATACCCCGTTCTTTATATCTGTGAAGACACGTGATCACAGTCAATCAATCATTATCATTTCTAGTTATTGCTTGGTCGCGTCTGGAATGTCGCTGTAATTTACTTCCGGTGCTTACATCTTATTCGTCTTCACGCTATAATGCTTTATTTTTATTGTTTTTTTTTTTTTTTCAATATCAAGAATATTTTTTTTTTTATTTATTTATTTTCGATTTCATTCATTTATTTTCGATTGTTTTTAGTCGTCCATTTCTGTTATTGATGCCTGCTGCTCTCTTTTCTTGCCCGACGTTTCAAACAATGGGCTAGGCTTAGTGGTAAGCAATGTTTCGGTTTCCTTAATAATATTGAACACTGAACGAGATGAAACACCTGCTGCTTCAGCCGCTTTACGAAAGAGATCCTCTTTCGTCCGACAACTTGAAATAACTAAAAACATTCCAAATCTTAATCTCAATTTACTCGTCAAAGTTTTATTGGCAGAACGAACAACGGTGTGTGTTCAGCACCCGCCATGTTCAGAACCCTGTTCAAACCGGAAGTATGCGGAGTAACTAATGCTCAATCGTATACCATATATGGAGTTATCACGTGTGTTCATGTGATTGCTGGTACATAGTATCATGGCAGGGGAGATTTACGTCCATATCTTTCTTCTTTAGCAGACTTTCTTTTTTAGGACAAAGAGTTGAAAAATATTCTAATTTTTAGCCTACTTTCCTAAGAATGCAAGGCTCATCCGATCACTCAGTCAGTGTGTGTGTGTGATTGTGCCTCCCTAATAACATTGAACCCCTGGTATACATATTGTAGGACTAGGACGATCTAATTTAGGGTTCTGATACTTGTCTGAGAAGCCTTATAATCCCGCTTTGTCCGTCCGTCTGTGGACAAGTGTCATTAAAATCTCATTAAGTTATCATTAAGCACAACAATCGCAACAATTGCGCCTTTTGCATTCGCAACAATCACATTTATAATAATAAGGAAATTAAAGCAATAATTCAACATAAATTACGTATCAGAAGCCGTTGCGAAGCATTGTGATTGGTTTACTAATCACTATCCCCACCTTATTTACATTTGAAATCTTTTCCGAACGGGTCTTTGTCGAGAAATCAGAAAAAGAAAAAGAAAAATTTCCCAAGGAAAGCACTGGAATCTAAACAATGGATTTCTATCCTATTTCTGTTAAAATTTCATTGTTTTAAACAATAGGAATTAATCCTTTTAGCTAATTCATTGCGAGTGATGTGATACCAGTAAAGTTAATCCAATTTAGATTCTTTAAATAAATAAAGTTATTTATTTCATTTTGTTTTAGAAAATGGGAAACGTGTATTGCTTTAATTCAATAGATATTAGAATTTGATTAAAAATACAGGTTTTTCATTTTTGTCGTTTCAGGCTTTTTTTATTAAAGGAAAATCAAAATCAAAATTTTATTTTAACTTTATTAATTTTAAAATCAAAATTTTTTAAAAAAGTAGACGTTTAAGTTTTTTGGAACGTCTTGTTATTGGTCCAGTATAGATTACTATACAGTAGTTGCAATGGCTACAACTATTTATTGTTAGAAGTAATTAAGGCACATTACAACTCGTAATACACTGAAGGACAAAAGATAAGTTACTTGTAATTTTTTATTTATTTATTAAACGTTTAAAAAAGAAATCTGAATTTTTGGAATAGTTAATATGCAAATAATATTGAAGACGTCCTCCGCAATCGCCAATATACAAATCGGGGGTTGCTATAAAAGTATGTTGTCAGAGAACTTATTTTTTTTAGAACTTTTATCAGTAATTCTGGTTAGCGAATTGATAGAAAATGCCTAATGGTCATCGTTTCGATGATTTTTGAAATGATGAACTGTGGTTTAATGGAGATTAGGATTGCGGCAAGATGATGCAGCCTGGAGGGTGAATGTGTCAAGAATGGGGGCCTCAAGCAGGGCCGTATCTAGGTACCGCCAGTCGCCGCATTGTGGGGGGTAAGGGGCCGCTGAAAACGGGGGCCGCGCCGTGGCCTGGGTGCGGCTCGAAATAGCTCGGTAAGACCCGTGAAGGATTTTCGCTGAGAGGGGGGCCAACAATTTTTAGATCCGGCCCTGGTCTCAAGGCAATGGAAACACATTCACGATACAGAGAACATCGTTGGAAGGCCTCTTGAAGGACCTTCCTCGCGTCACAAGACTTCAAGATAATTCAAATTATCATTTTGTGTCGTAATGTATTTCTTAGCTTGTTTCACAACTTGCTTTAAGCCTCTGGAAGGAGAATTTCACGGTGAACTTCGACCCGAAGACTTCATAATTAGGCCTTTTTACCAGGAACCAGCAGTGTATGTCTCCTTGTCCTCAATTCAAGAAAGAATGCGTTTGGAATCACCAAGTAAAATGGGACACAAACATGTGGAGAAAACTTCTCTTCACAGTTGAGTCAACAATCAGTGTCAATCTGTTCTGTATGTTTTATATTTTTATATGTATAAAATACAAACATTAGAGAAATAATCACTTTAAACTTGGAGGTCTATTCGTGTGGATCATAATCACACAGACACCTTCACATCTTTGAGAAACTTTGAATGGAAATTTTAGAGGCAAGATCTTTGAACAATGAATTCTTCAATATTTAGGTTACAGTCGTCCCCTTATATCAAATTCAGGGCCCAGTACATAATGGGCCCCCTCCTACGTTTTGGTCAAAATCATAGATTCTTAGCCTAAAAGATCGCGGAAACAACAACAATTTCGTATTTCTCCCTTTGAAACATGCCACCCACAATTATTAGCATTATCTTTAGAGAAAATTAATTTAACACCAACATTATTTTTTTTGTCTAAATTTCACCGATTCTGTGTCCTACACAATTACCTAAAATATCTACTTAAAAAGTAAAAACGCAACCTAAATTGATTCTGGGAATTCATAACCTTAAATTAACCATATTTATTATTTTTTCCTTACAATTTCTTTAATTTATTTGGAAATTTGAATGTTTTCAATTATAATATGTTATTAAAAACAAGTGCTAGGTTCAGATATAATGGAAGCTCAAGTGTAAGTGACACTTAAGGAATTCGTGAATAAGACGTTCTTGAACATAATTTATATCCATTGTTGAACACGTATAGTAGAATGTCTCGATTGTTGATCAAATATTGTGATACTCTATGCAAATATTGTAGCTAATGCAGAATAGTTTTTATGCAGACAGTAAAAGCAGAAAATTAGTTTAATAAAATGAAGACATAATTATAAAAAAAAAAATGTTCTTTATTTTGATCCTCGATTTGCGAATGGAACGAAACCCCAAAGCGGATTTGCATTTGTAGGATGGGTGGGAGTTTCCAAATTTTATAATATTACAAAACGTATTTAAACAATATGTTATCATCGTAAAAAAAAATAAATAAATGAAATGAAACCAGGATTTGTTAAAAAAAAAAAAATCCCTTTTAGTTATTTTGTACTTCCTTTTAGAAGTTTCCAAATGTTGCAAGAAATCTATCGTACTGCAAAGTTACCCATCTGTGACTTCATTAGCGCCATGGGCGGGAGTTAAATTCTACTTTTACATTATCATTAAATATAATAAATTAAAATAGTTTTCGTTAATAAGACACACACATACATAACATTTAGTAGCTCATTCGCTGTCTAAGTGACATAGAAAGAAGTAGAAAATGCAAAGTAGTCACCAGATAGAGACATGGTCTATGTAGTCGTAGAATTATCTTTGTATGGTTTTTGGAAAAACTAAAATTTTAAGGAATTATTAATTATTTCTCGAAATTGTTAATGTAGTAATAGCTTTTGTTTCTTATTCACTCGAGTTCTGTCAATTGCTGATTTATTACTGAGAATAATAACAAGTTATTTCACTTGTAAACTCAGGAAGGATAAATATAAAAGCCCTTTTTTTTAATTAAAATCGTTACATTAGGCCTATCTGTGACTGGCTTCAATTTCATTATTAATTTCATAAAATAAATTTCCCAATTTCCACCTTTGAGAGTGCAGAAAGACACAAAAAAATTCATTTTTGTACTTTTTAAACCAGTCTAAAAACAATAAAAATAGTCTTTTTTACTAATATTCAGCAATTCTGGATATTAAAACACTACTTTTCCAGGCATCCATCAACTTTCTGATAGATCGACTAACCGACCAGCGTTTCAGAAACACACTGGACCAACCTTACAGTTCAACTGATGCGTCTGCAACTCTATTATTGTCCTCCCAATGAGAGATGACCGGCGGAAGTTTGAACTGCGCAGCCCTTCCGGTAGCTGATCAATTATGTTTTCCTGTCACAATGGACGACAGAGTCTGTTTTCACTGAGAAAGACATGTTGATAACGCCAAATTAAAACTTCTCTCGACTATTTAGCGTTATTTCAATACCAGTTGCTAACAATAAGTATTATATAAATAAATAAATATTATTTATAAATACAATGCTCTTTTGCAAAGTAACAAGCCTTTACCGTAATGGCGGCGTCCTGTCATAACATCAGACGGACGTGCCTGACCAGACTAATCGATGATACATGCGCAGATCTCACAAAAACAGGGCGGCCGTCATTCATTTGGAGGACAATAGTGTTGTATGAGGATGCCGATGAAGTACCATAAGAACTTTCTGATAATGCAAATAAATACACATTTAACTTAAATTTAACGTGTTTTGAAATATAATGCAGAATAACTGGAAGGACATAAATAGCAATTTAAAAATAAAAGATTTATTTACAATTAAAATATACAATCACTACTAGTTTTGCCGGAGATGTTCGTCTGGCCTCCTCAGGTGAACAGGGATTGCAATGAATTGGGAGTCGAATTTATTTGAAACTGCGATGGTACAATTTGCATCAACCAATCATCGGGATATTGAAATTTCGACGACGATGTTCTGAAGCATTGCGAAAAGCCCTCCCTTGGCGATAAACTATTCCATTGGACGCCTTTTTACGCTCGTTATCCTACTACTTAATGGACTGGACTTCATCAGGGAACTGGAATACTCCTGCTACGTCTTGACCCTGTCAACCCAATGCTTCCCGATGATTGGTTTATGCAAATTGTACCATCGCAGTTTCGAATAAATTCGACGCTCACTTCATTGTAATCCCTCATCACCTGAGGACATTCCAGCAAAACTAGTCTTGATTATATTAATTGTCAATAAATCTTTATTTCTAAATTGCTGTGTGTGTCCTTCCAGTTATTCTGCAATACACATTTAACTTAACACATAGATAATTGTCCAAATTTAGACTAAATTTTAGACTAACTTATATTCCGTTTAGAAATTTAAACTGCATTCTATTTCATTCTAACAATGAATTATGATAAAGGATCAATTCACTTACAAATCTGCTTAAAAATATTTTTCAATGTTTAAAATGTTATTCTTGTGCAAATCGTTGCTATGGTTTTTTTTTTTCCAAAGAATTCTACTGTATATGGTAGAGCTTTGATAAACTTTGGTGCACTGAAGGATATTACGAATAACGTTTCGTTTGCAGCGGCGTAAATAGATTAGTGCGTCGTAAAGCCGAAAAGTTGAGAAGAACTGCTTTATACAAATTCAATCCGAATCAGATAAATCTTTTAGAATGCGTTTTCAATTCTATCAGTGTAAGATTCGTCATAAATTATCTCAGATACTGCAAACGGAGGTACATTGAATGAAATGAATTAAATTATATCATAATCAATATTTGACAATTTAGTCTAATTTGAATAATAATTTTTAATCCTGCCATACGACTGTTTGGAAGTTCGTACGCCAACTTTAATTTCCTTGTTATTTTATTTGCTATTAAAAATTCTCATTTCCTTTTACCTTCAAAAGAACACTTTACAAATTACGAATATCCTTAATACGAAGACAAAGAAGAATAAAAAAGGGGATGGATGATTTCCTGGCGACATCGCCGTTGTGTTTCCCTAAGGTGACGCTAGAGGGAGAAAGGGATTGTCTCCCAAGCGAATTACTTCGCAGAAGCGAGCGGAAGTCGGCAAGAGCTGATTGGTGTGTAATCTTAGTAAGTCGAGCATGCCCCTGTGACGATCCCCTCTTGTTTAAGCTACCATCCCGTCTAGTTTTCAGAGGAAAATTAAAACTGAACACTTGTTACATTTACAAATATTTGCAGAAATTATTTGAGCTTGACAAGCACTGGAAAAAAAAAAAACTTAAGAAATAAATAAAAAAAGTGAATAAAATCAGAACGCTAATCAAGGTTGATCTAAGGACAGAGATGTCAAAGTTGTCTCAATTTACAAAAACACTTACAAAAATCGATAACGACGTCTCTCCAAAATGGCTGGTCTGAGTATTCATTCAACTAATTAACAGGTTTATTTATTGAAGCTAAATATAACCCATCCAAACACTAAAATATTTCTGTAAACATGCAATTCTGAAACTAAATATTATTTTTATTGTCTTGTTTTATGATCTCTTTAAATAATTTCTGAATTTTTTCCATTAGAAATAGAACTATACAAACTTTAAAAAATTGTTAAAAGGTCTGCAATAGTAAAAATTTTCAGTGAGTTATTATTTTTGAATCTTTTTTTAATTGATCTGCTTTCATTTTTATTTAAAAAAAAATAATATTCTTCCAGCATGATATTTAAATTCTTTCTCTTCGTAGATGGTACCATCTTTCATAATAATTTGTATTCTCAAATAATTGAAACAGTAGATTATTTGAGCTTAAAAGAAAATAAACTGAAAAGATGGAGAATATTTATTGTATTAAAAATACAATGTTACCAATAAATGTCATGAAAATGCAAGTGACAGTTTGGTTAAGGCATGTGTTTTATTGCTATGGGTCAGATAGAGTGGCGTAGCAGAGTTGTGGGCTTTTAGATATTTGGATTTTTTTAATTTTTTTTATTTATTTATTTTGGGGGAGAGGGGGGAGGGAGCCTCGGTGACTTGAAATAGTGTAAATTCACAACTGCAGGCTGGAAGAGTCGGTTCCACTCAATCTCAACTGGTCTGCTCATATAACATCGCAAACTTATATCTTCGACGCATGAGCCAATGGACGGGAACTATATATCCACCTATTAAAAAGAGCTTTTAGGTTTTTAAAATGTGCCAAAATGAACATTCCTTTAAATACTAATATTTTTCTTTAATTTTTGGACTACAAGTACTTGAGTGACGTAAATTCTTTGGAAAAACAGTAGCTGCAGTATTGTACCTCTAAGGTGATCTCCTATCAAAGTTCTATTCCTTGACCTTCGTATTTGAATTATTTTATTTTACAGAAATCTAAATGTTTATAGATGTGGTATTTGTGTGTTTATTAATTGAATTCTATAGCACAATTAAATATGCTCACTAATTATATTAAAAAATATGTTTGGATTCAAAAATGTAACATAGTAAAAAAATAAATAAATAAAATATATATATTCAAGCTTAAAATTTTTATTTTCATTAATTAATCATATCAAACTTGTTCATTTCCAGTTTTACACAGTTCTAAATCGAAATTTTTTATTTCCGAATTTAACTCATTTCATTCTTCCAACTACTTTGTTGATATTTTTCTTGATTTTCTCTCGTTCTTCTGAATCCAGTATTGCATATGTTTATATACAGTTTTATTACTTGTATATAAATAGAATAAACTGAAAATAAAAGTGATTTTACTTCAGAACTACCAATTCCCTTTTCTTTGCTTTTTTCGTTTCGCTAAAATCTAAATTTCGTTTAACGTTATAACGAAATAATTATAAAACAGCAAATTATTTAGTTATTTACATTAAATATATTTGTATTACAATATATACTGAAGATTAACTTATTTATTATTTATCATTAATTATAAAATAAATAATGTTTTCATTCATGTTTGAAGATTATTTATCTACTTTAAATACTCTTTTTTTAAGATTAGTCAGAACTTGTTGCCATTTGGAAGCAAACAATATATAAATATTTATACTAATTAATATTACTGCTGTTATGACAATAACATAACTTTAATTCAATTAATGTTGCCGGTTCATAAATAAATTATTAAATCTGTCTTTTTATCGTTTTTGCATCTTTTTCCATCAAGCCCAAATACTCCCTAAATATCAAAAACGGCAGAAAAACTGACAGGGAAAACTTGTAACTTTCGCGAAAGCTAATAAAAAACTCAAAGGAGAGGGAGATTTTTAACAATTATTCTTTGAAATGCTCCAAATTCCAGTAAAGAAATGATTAATTTATCATCTTTTAGCAAAAAAAAAACCTTTTTTAACAAAAAAAAAAAAAATTTCGTTTTAGTGGCGTTTTGACGAATTTTCTTAATGTTTTTCGTTTGGTTAAGCAAAAATCAATCCATTCTTTCTTTACGTTAAGCGTAACGTTTTCCATCACTGCTACAAACGTGATTCGCAGACTAACTTCTACCGTTTATTATAGATAGAATTAAAAAAAAATCACAGTGCAGAGAAATTAATTGCGTAAAAAATAGTTATACGATGTATATCTCCGCGATGCAATAAAAAATAGTTCTAATATTAAAGTGATGATCTTATTGCAAGGCTAAATATGATTCAATTATCACAGTCTATGTAACGTACTTTCCTAGGTTCGTCACTGTAAGTAGCGCCACTCAGTGGCTGTTTTTAACTTAAATCAGTATCTATGTTTTTGAATCAGCAGCTTCACGGCGATCTTCTTAATTCATTAATCTAAATTAGAAATCGAATGTTGAAAAAAATTATCCAGGAAGAACAAGAAATATCTTAGTACTAAGGCCATATTTTGCAATACATTAAAATGCTTTTGGAAAACAACTTATTCTTGAGTGCATTCCATCAGTAGCATTCATTAAATCAAAAAAAAAAAAAAAAACAACCTAATTTAGAGTTATTCCTGATTTTCTTTCTAACTTCAATCCTTTGTTGTAAATTCCGTTTTATCATATAAAGTTGAGTTGAGTATGTAGCAGTTTGTGGAAAAATTTCTATAATGAAGTCATTTTTTTTCCCCGTTGGAAAGCATGGCTCAACCGTTTATTTCCTTTTTTTTTGGGGGTGGAAGGTTAGTAGTGTACTTCAATGGTTAGGGGTTTGCGCATCATTAAAAAAAAAAAAAAAAAAATTAGGAACCACTGATGTATACAAATATTACATAATTATCCAGTCATTTTTGAGGGCAAGTATGCTATACATCAAAAACAAATATATAATTTTGAATTAATCAATAATTTTGAAATATTAAGGATTTCTTTTTGTAAGATTTTCCACTATATCTTGTGTTAATGATGTCAATAAGTACTATGTGACGTAACACACACGCGTGTATTAAATAACTAATAGCAGTAAGGAAGGAATTTTTCAGGGGCGTATATATTCCGGAGGAGAAGGGAATGACCAGCAACAACCAGAAAAATATAAATAAATAAATAAAAATAACAACTATACATTCTTTTTCATTACAACAACTGAAAATAGAATAGAAAGAAGTTATTCAAAGTGGACTGTACATTTACTAGCTTGTAAGTCTATTTTGGTTACATGTTACTTTGTTATCAATTTAATTATATACTTTTTCTAGCTCTAAATTTTACTTTTAATTAATTTCCAAGAAATGTGCTGAAGAACGTGACCTTTGTCCTTTGATTTCACGTGATTAATGCAAGTCCTCCTTCAATAGGTCAACAGCACAATTTTTAGAATCCATTACGCCCAATTAACGGAATATCATTATCTCCTCTTGCACTTTCTAGTTTTTTTTTTAGCTCTTAAAATGGTAACTTCCACTGTTTTATGGTTAATTGTTTTTGGCGAAATAGCTGGTGTTGTTATTATGGCTGTCACTTCTCTTAATGATAGGGATGTCGTTCTCAAATTAACAGCCCCTAAGAAACACGTTGTCCGCAGGCAGAGCCCTTCCAAGAGTTCAAAGTATACAAAATTAAAACTGCAATCCGGAATGGCCATTTTCCTGGAGAGGCTATTCCGGGAGTACCCGGAAATGTGTTTATAGCGGTACTTTAGACACTTCTTTAAATGGGATGACTGTCTAGAAAGGACAGCCATGCAATTAAGTTACATTTAAAACTTACAACACAATTAGCCGACACCAAATGGGTGTTAATTTTCGTTTTTAATTGTATGCTTGTCTTAACTTAATTACAACGAAGATCAACCTATTGAATATTACGTTGTCTACTTCCTAAGAATTCACTAAAAAAGTCACAGTCATTGCTATGTTTCGCTCTGAGGGTTATTTTATATTAATTATCCAAAACATAAGATCTTCAGTAATGAAAATTTTAGGCTACATTAAGATAAATATTACTCAAAAAAGTTACTTAATGCCATTTAAGATAAGGTAATCCTTATTGGGGTTCGAAAATCCAAGGGCTCTTAAGGGAGTTGCATTTTTTTTTCTTGCTTGTAAATCCAAATGAACGAAAGAATGAGAAATACAGGCGGTCCCCGGGTTAAGGCCGATCCGACTTACGGCGTTCCGTACTTACGAACAGGCTCCCAAGGTTCCCCAAAACGATGATTTATGATTAAATAATTACATTAATAATACGGGAACTAGTTTTTTCCGCGCATGTAAACAAACTCTCATGGCGTAAACGGTTTGTTAGCGCAGCATCTTTACGCTAGCGGTTAATCTCATTGTTTGTACGGTTGTACAGCATCACTTTCGTCTAACTTTTTTATTCGATTTTGTGAGTGTGTTTATGTCCTTATGTTATGACCCTTATCTTTGTTTGAATTAAAAAAAAAAGAGCACAGTAATTCCTGTAACTTATTATTACAGTACAGGAATATTATTATTATTATTATCGTATATGCGCTGTTCATCAGGGATCAGTTACGTACAAATCCGACATAAAGACGTTCTCAGGGAAATATCTCGTCCGTAACCGCCTGTATTATTATTATTGATTTGGCCTGAGCGGTTCTAATTAGTTATAACGATTGTGGTATAATCATACTGGCAAGGCTTAACTCTTCCTTGTATGTCAGAAAACATACATATTGTTACATTACCTAATATGGCAATATAGGATCTGTCATCTTTTCTAATATTTACTTAGGTGGTCCATCATCAACCCTGGTACCGAGACCCGAATTAAATAGGATGAAATCCTTAGTTATAATGAAACAAATCCTCCCTAAATTTATTATTTTTTTTTTCACCAATGTTAGTGAGTAACATTACCTGGTGGATTGTCCTACAACGTTCTGTCTTCCAAAATAATTCATAATCCATCTAGCGAAATAAGTAAAAAACTAGAATTGAGTTTACTGTAGAACTATGATGCCTTATGATGTCCAAAAAGATAAAAAAAAAAGTTTTTATTGATTTGCCGAATACGCAAATTTAGATTTAAAAAAAAGAAACATTTACAATCGAAATGGAAATAGTGATATTTGACTACACAGATTCGGATTAAACAATTTCTTATTTTATTTTCTAAAAATGACGTGATTAGGATACAAAGGGGATAAATTTCAAATACGCATATGATTGTAATTAGAAGATATCTTTCCTGTAAATCTTCTCATTTCTGCAATTCCCGACAGATTGCGCCACAGTACTAGACTAGTATACATTTTGATAGTTCGTCGATTCATTCATAGATGGCAGCATCTCACTTAAGAGTTTATCAAAGTCTCTAATACAGCGGAAATAAAAATTTAGCTAAATATCGATGGGTGAGATGAAGTGTTTACTAAGAGACATCCTAGAGCAGATCCTTAGCTAATTAAGTGAACTTAGTGCATTTCAGTGTTTTATCTTACATGTTTAATACTTTGTATTTACGAACAATATAAATTGTTGTATACAGTTTAGGAATTAATTAATCTTAAATCAAATAAATTTGAGATTACTTAAGTCTTATTTTTAATAAATAAAAAAAAATCATTTTAAACAACTGCGTCTCCTGGGACAACATCTTCAATTTTTTTTTTTCTTTTACAGCTCCTATATTTGACGTGGAAACCAACAGCAATCTGATATTAATTCTATCTATCACAGGCGTATATAGGGGTACAGCCTTGCGTCCCCCCCCCCCTGCTTGAAATCTCAAAATGAATATAATAAGCATATTTTCTTTTTTTTTTTCGATTGGAAGATCGATTAAGGGGATGCTTGCAACCATCCTCCCCCGAAATCTTGAAGACTTTGTTTTTGCTGTTTCTGGTGAATTCTCTAATTTGGTCCTCACCAAAATAAAATCTTATGTTCGTCTCTGCTATCTATTATTAGAATGGCCAATTCAGATTCTTCTGCTGTAATTCTGTTCCAATAAATTCCATCCCTTACATGAACTGCTCGTAATTTCCTATATTAAACAGAAGTTCTAACAATTTTACTATGAAATAACAAGCCTCTGTTCCCACATTGCGTATTTTTCCCCTGAAAATATTCAAAATTACAAACTTCATCACTTCTACACACACATACAAATAACTTAAAATAAGTCCATGGCATCGCAAGTATATCAACCAATCAGAGACCTTGATAACAATATCAATTTGTCATGTTTCATCCCAGTTATGATAAATCTATCATAATTCACATTGAAAAACAATATTTTCATATTTAGTTCTTTAAAATTTTATTTTCAAAGCAATTTGAAGATTCATGAACTTAGATGGAATCTGTTGAATTGATCTTTTCTCTTTTAAAAGCATAGGGAATACTAATAAGTTCGTGAAAGAATATGAAGCTAACCAAGTGCACCTTATGAAAAAAAAGCATTTGGCCTTCCCAGAAGTGAATTGCAATTGACGTACATGGATAAACGTTGGGACCTTAGCAACTTTGAGCACATTGTCAGCGCAAGACAGATGGGTCATTTTGTTGTCCAAGTAGTTACCACCTAGCGTTTTTGAATGCAACCGTATCAAAGGTCTACAGTGAGTATTCCATCAACAGATGTACCAGCGTCCAGAGAAGAAGTAATGGCTGCCCACAAACCATTGATGAACAGGGTCAGTATAGACTAATTAGGCTTGTAAAGACTGAATTAAGCGTAATTGATGAATAGATTACATCAGTTTCAATGTCAGAGTACCAAAGCAATGTCAGCTAAAGAATGTTGTGGCACACAATATGTAGCCTAGGCTATGGGAGCTGATGCTCTACTTGTGTAGCACTGCTGAACACTGCAACTTGCCTGGTGTTGGGAATATCAAAATTAGACCTCTGCAGAGTACTTTTGAAGAAAGCCAAGTCATAGAGTCAGATGAATCCCATTATCAACTGTACTGGTCTGACTGGAGGCTGCGAATGTGGCATCGAAAGCAATAGGCTATGACCCATATTCTGCCAGGTTTGCTCCATTCAAGGTAGTAATGGCTTTATGATAGTTTGGGAAGTCTTCTCATGGGACACAATAGGTCCCTTAGTGTTTCTGGAGACGTTCTTAAATGCTCCAAGCTACCAGAATATGTCAGCTAATCATCTACAGCCTTTCGCAGCCTTTGCTCATCATGTGGTCGATGGTGCATTTCAGCAGGACAATGCGCTGCCCAGCAGACTGCTACCATCTAGGCATAGTTTGAGGAATACTCATCTGTGTTTTGACCATCAAATGGCCAGCAAGGTCCCGTGACTTAAACCCTATCAAACATCTCTGGGATACTACTGAGCAAGACATCTAGCACTGACGTCTAGGACTTAAGTTGTAGACAATGGTAGAACAGGCATTGCTCACACTACCTTTGCAATCCTCCACCATCTTATGGAGGCAACGTTTCGATATATACAGGCTGTTATTTGTGCTAGAGGGAACAGACATGCTATTTGCTAGGTCTCTCTAAGGTTTTATGTATTCAAAGTATTTGTAATAATTATTAAATTAAGTTACTTAAGTTGTCTGGTCCAATTAAATTTAATCATGTTATAGATCTCACATACATTAAGAGGATTAATAAGCAGACGATTATTCACTGTTTAAGACATCATGAGCAGTCATTGATTCAGTTTTAATGTTTTTCTACCAGAATTTTTGTTATGTTCACAACAAGACCCTTAAGGGAAAAAATTTCAAAATCTAAATGTTACATCATCTCTTGATATTAAATACGCTTGAAAAGTTTCAAGAAGATTCCTCCAGTGGTTCTTAAATAAGGGGGAAATTTCCTAGGAAAGTAGACTAAAAATTCCACTAGTCAAAAAAAAGAGTTGGCATTAATAATAAACAAAAGGACTTTTGTCTTTAACCAGAAAGTCATTACGAGGCTTTTTCTTTTTTTAATGCTAAGAGCAACCCTCACAAGAAAATTTGAGTTTGAACGTGTGACAAGAATGAAAATAAAACAATCATTCATTTGCATGACTTAGAAATTGTTAGATTGACAAGAGATTTTTAAGAATTATGCTTTAATTATTATCACCTTCAGAAACTCACTGAACTTGGAATGGTAAGGGTGATCTCGGCCATCAAACCAAAATAAAAATTATGTAATGTTTGAGTATTTGAATGATAGTTAAAGCAAGTTCTTTCTTTTACAATAATATCATTTTGATTTTCTAACATATCTGCTAACTATGCCAATTAATGAATCTCCAATTGAGTATGGAGGGTTGTTCGTTTTGTATGATAACGTGATTAAAGATTAAAAGATGAAAACCATTGAGTCTACATCTGTCATGTTCTATGTGATACCCTTATTCTTAACAATCTCTCTGCTTCGAGCTTTCCATTGTAATACAGCTTCCTACAGAGAATCCTGTTCCACTTCTCTTGTGACTTTTCAAAGGCCTGCAATGGTCTTTTGCATTGATGTTTTCCAAGTGCATGTTTTTAAAGTTCAAAGTTGCAGTAGTCTATGGGGCTGCATCCAGGAATTTAACTGGGATGTCAGTAAAGGGAATGGCCTGAATTCTCTTGGCTTTCATGGTGGCATAGAAATTAATTGAAGACTTTACTGTATGATTTGAGGCCTTATAATGGCAGATGAAGACTTTATCAGTATTGTTTTGGTACAGGTTTGGAATTCCTGTCAGTAAATTGGTTCCAAGATGTTAGCCTGATAAGCAGCAACCTTGACTTTGGTATTAGAAGCAAAATGACGGATGTGAAGTATTTATTTTGACAAAATCAGTGATAACCATGAAGCCAGTAGGAAAACTCTTTGCATTGCTGTACAAAGTTAGAATTCCCTCTTTTGTCACAAGGGTAGTACGAAATAGTCCATGGCTTGCCACAATCACTTAAATAAACTCAAGCTTCATCAAGAGTCACAACAAATTTCCATTTGTAACCAGAAAGGTACCTCTCGTAAAGCTTATGACAGCTGCTCCTTTGATCATAGTTATGTCAAGGTAAGAGTGCAATGAAGCTGTGCTTGTGATATTTTTTCGTATTGAGCTATTTGTTAAACTTATTGTTAGTTGACAGAACCAACTTTGTTCTGTCAGCCAGTTTTTTTGTGTTATAGGTTTTCCATAGATGCCATCAAACACATCTGATACTGAACCAACAAGCTTATCTTCGAGGCTTGCCATTTTTGTGGGTGTTTTGTTGGTGAATTCTTGTCAAGTGTGCGCCTTACTGCACTGATGAATAATCTTCAAAATTGCATGCTTGCTTACTTGCACTCCATTTTCTTTACACTGTTTTAGAATCACAGAATAACTGAACTGAGCTTAGAAAAGTGCCGTTGTATATCCCTCCCAATAGGTGGATAGTTTTGGAGCCGTAATAAATGAATAAATATTTTAACACAGTTAGTACATATTAGAAGATTTATCTCTGCTTGGCATGTGCCGTTCTTTGAGTGCATGCATAAGGTTTGACATTGTGCTTAGCGTTTGTTCTCAAATAAAGCAAATGACCCTCCACAGAATTTTACTGTGTAAGGAATTTTCTTCTTTCAATTAGAAGTCTTGGAACAGCTTCTGTTTCACCTCAAAATTATCTCGCATATCTTTTTTTTTTTTTAAATGAGATATAAATCTTCCATCTTGGTTTTCTGGCTCATAGATGAATCTGGGGATTAATAAGTACCAAACTCCTTATGACATTATAGCTCATATATTAAATTTTAGAATATTCTTGTTGCTACTTTAGAATATTAATAGATAGGTGCTTTCTGAGCATCTACTTCAAATTTAAAAATTTAATTAGCTGTTTTGTATAATTATGCAATCTGCAATTGGAACCCGCAAAATACTTGATTTAAGTTTGCAGATGTGACTTGTAAATTTGATGTGCAGCCCAAAACTCAAATTTCTTGACAGTCAAGAACCATTAAATATTTGCAGAAAGTCATATGAGAAGTGGATAATTTACTGAAGACAACAATTTAAACCAAGACCACTCGAGTGCTGAATTCCTGAGAGAAGTTTTAATTTTAAAAAATATTCGTTGCTGAGACAGAGTTACAAAAATATAACCATAACTTTGTTTGTGACATGAATATGAAATTCCCCAATATTTACAGAATATTTAAAATTTTATACTTTAAAATGAACACAAGTAAATTATTTGCAAATATCAACTTCTGTATTTTATTTATTAATTCTTATAACACACATAAATGAAAGTTTGTGTTTTGTTTATTCAATTAATTAATAGATAATCTGTTTTTCAATAAATTATTATATGTACGACTTTTTTTATTCAATGATACTTTATTTTAAATAAATAGACTTTGTAGTAAATAATATCTGTTTTATTATTTTTTTGTATGAATGCTTTAAATCTCAACAAATAATGCTGAGCAACATTAAGATTTACACTGTCAGAGATTTCTAACTTACCTAAAGAAAAAAAGATGGAATCTAATACCCTTACTGTACAAAATACTGTGTAGAGTTA